>JAFVLL020004593.1:30487-162477 GCA_021397915.2 Tor tambroides | reverse complement strand
TCCTTGCTCAATTAATAATAATGTCACCATCATGTCCATTACTAATTAAATGCTGAGTTGGGTTACATAAATGGTTTGCTTCGCCATGGCAACTGCATTTCTTAAATCTTCTGTTTTTAATGCTGCTGTCTTTTGATTCACTGTCCAATAGAAAAAGACAGAACTTACAGTCCTGTTGCCCATGGCTTAGGAATAATGATGTCTTTGGACACCCTATCGTTCCCTTTCAAGTGCTCAACAATTACTATAAAATGGGGTCTGGAAATATCGTTACAGTGGGGATTTTCTTTGTGATTTTTATTCCAGTAAAAGCCTTTTAGCTGCAAAATGTGGAAATTTTCAGAATTTGCTGGTATTGCTGAATGATTTACGGCAGTCAACATGAAATCAAAATTGACCCTGTTTACTTTGTTAATGCATGTTTCTTTATTTACTGTCAATGATTCATTAGTGCACGTTATTCTAAAGAAAACTTCATTGCTTATATAAAAAAAACTAACATCACTTAGGCCATGTAGGCTGTTGGATAATGTCAACCAGTAGTCAAATAGCTGTTTAAGGAAGTAAAATGGGTTGAAAGTGTTGTTTCATGTTGACTAAAACACTCAGGTTGTATTGCAGTGATGTTCTGATAATTGCTTTTTGGTCTGCTGATTCTCACAGGTTATGAAAGCCTGGAGGACAACTATGTCCAGGACAGTAAGATGGGGTTCGTCATTAATGCCATTTACGCCATGGCTCACGGTCTTCATGATATGCATGAACACTTGTGTCGTGGTCACGTGGGACTTTGTGAAGCCATGGACCCCATTGACGGCAGCAAACTGCTGGACTTTCTCCTTAAGACCTCGTTTACTGGTGTGTCTGGAGAAGATGTGTGGTTTGATGAAAACGGGGACTCGCCAGGCAGGTCAGTCTTACTTACTGGCCTACATAAATCTGTTTTATGCACTAAATGAATAACACAAAAATAGCTATTAATTAATTTTTAAACCACCATGGAACGTGTGTCCAATAAGTCCTATGGCCTGACTTTGGAAAACACTCACTTGAAGGCATTTCTGGATGTTTTGTCTATAATTCTGTCTTTTGGTAGCAATATTCAAGGTTTTGCATTAGTAAAGTACATTTAATCCAAAGAAAATGTTCTTAGGATTAGGGGGTTGTTTAAATTGCTAACCCTAACTATGAGTGATAATAATAGTTGTAGATGAATTTCCTTCTCTCTCTTTTTTAAAGGTATGACATTATGAACCTGCAGTTTGTGGAGCCTGGTGTTTATGACTATATAAACGTTGGCTCGTGGCATGAAGGCGTTTTAAGTATCGATGATTATATGATCCAGATGAACCGCAGTGAGATGGTCCGATCTGTCTGCAGTGAGCCCTGCTCCAAAGGCGAGATCAAGGTGAGTTTGTATGTTAGTTAGTAAAAACTTTCATGCAAAAGAGTTCACTTTATTTCCACTGCATCCATTTCTTCTTAAAAACAAATAAAGTAAAACATGTGTAATGTGTCTTCGCAGGTGATCAGGAAAGGGGAGGTGAGCTGTTGTTGGATCTGTACGGCCTGTAAGGACAACGAATATGTCCAGGATGAGTTCACCTGCAAAGCCTGTGAGCTGGGATGGTGGCCGGACAAAGAGCTGCAAGGTAATTTATTTGCACCATTTGCAGTGGTCATTTTGTTAAACATCAGGCCCAGACTTTAAACCTGGCGAAATGATCAATGAAAGCATTATCATATTAGCCCAAATATTCAATAAATTAAAACTATTAAAAAGTGTAATGCTAACATAAATGTGGTTGATTTTAATTTCAAGTATCAACTGTCTCAGATGTTTCTCCTAAAATTCCTCAGGAGAAATAACAATAGGCACAAATGAGACTATACTTGATATAAAGTCAAAGTATAGACCTGTACAATTAATTTGCACAGTACTGCTCAAAAAAATTAAATTCTTTGAAGAGAAATGTACTGAAAAGTACTGAAATCTTGCATTTTGGTTGGCTTTGGTATTTTGGTTTCTTGAGGTTGAGATTTCTTCTGAAGCTCTATTACTAGAATCAGCAGATGAATGAAGCAAAAATCTCCATTTTATCTCTATTTGATTTCATACTGTAGTTGTCTAGGGGAAACAATTGACAAACTAAAGGGAAAGTGGCATAATTAACATTTTTAAATTTGAAATGTTTTTGTAAAACTAAGTATTCAAAGATATAACTTGGTCTACAACCTTAAACAATCCAGTGTCACTTTTTGTGCCAGACAAGAATGACAGCTTGTCAAGGAGAGGTGTGATATTATTTTTTTAAGCAATCAGACTTACTACTTTTATATGACAGTAGAATTACTGTGATGACTTTGCACGGACATGCACAATCTGTTTTCTTCAGTAAATGTTAAAATGTTGTTAATGATTTTCCTACATAGTTTGATTCACTTTAATTGGTTTTGAGTTTTGAAGTCAAAGTGAAGAAGTCTGAATCAAAGAATCATAGATGCGTCATCAAACATCCATGCAGAATCCCATTCTCCAAGTCTTACACTACTGATTTAGCTTTTTAAAAGACCTTCACTGTCCTATTTTCAAAAGGTTTCCCATGACACCTGAAGGCCATTTATCATTTTTACAGATTGCTTGCGCCGTACAACTTATCGCCACTGACAGCCCTACTTCTCTGGCCTATTTTCATACACTATGATGGTCAATGTCAATGCAGCAGCCTAGAGTGTCCTAGCAATGTATTTTCATCAGTTCACTATAGTATACTGTACCTCCATTCTATGCTACAGATTCAACGTAGCTCAATATTAACCCATGTGCATGGGACAAATGCAGATTTTATTTGAGATTCATGTATTTCTAGATACCAATTTTTGTCCTTAAGCTCTCCTTTAGTTTTATCATTGGTAAAAGTGTCTGGCTCTCATGAGTACTGGTGTTGGTAATGAGGAAGCAGTGGTTTCCTCTCTCCTGCTGCAGTCTCTCAAGTCTCCTTTGGCTTGGTTCTTTCTTACGGCCGGTCCCTTAGTGGAAGGGCTGTTTATTTTTAGGTGAGCTGGAAACCTACTTTAGTACTTGGTGCATAAGCGAGCTGGTCACACTCAGATGGCCAGTCCTATAAAAACACACAGCAATGCGAAGTGTATGCTTTTACCATTTTTAATGCATATTCAACAATGCATGCTTTGATGTCAACCCCCTGTTAGAGCATTTGCTTATTGGTGGAATTATGTTTCACATCCTATGAATATAAAAATATGAGTCCATAGTAAAATGGTAAAAATCTATGCAGGGGTTTTGAGTATTTTTGGACTGTTGCTAGGGCTTTGCTAGATTGGCCAAATTCAAGAGAAACAAGGCACAAATTTGGAGAGTGGTTTCCAGGGCTTAATAAGGTGTTTTAGTGTGTTGTGCAGTTGCTAGGTTGTTCAAAGTGGTTGTTAGGTGGTGGTTACTTACTTACCCAAATCAAGAGAACCCACCCTGAAAATGCTGAAGTGTTCTGAGTAATTTTGTGTGTTGCTATGTGATTGGTAGGGGGTTCAGAATTCACAATGGTTACTTATTGTCCCATGTGTGCAAAAAATTATTAAAAAAAATAAATAAATACCCCAAGTTGTTGCCAAGGCATTGCTATGCAGTTGCTCTGAGTGGGTTTTGGTGCATTCTTATGCAGTTGCTAAGTAGTTGCTTGGTGGTTGCTTTCTAGTAAAACAAAAAAATCCATAGAACTCATCCCAAATGTTTGTGGCTGGTTGCCAAGATGTTGCATTGTGGGTTTTAAAGTGTTTTGAGTAGTTTTCTATGATGTTTAAAGTGATTAATTACTGTCCCAGCTTAAAAAAAAAAGGTATTGCCAGGGCATTGCCATGCAGTTGCTATGTGTGTCCTAATTGCTGCTTGGTTACTTAATGGTCTAAATTAACAGAACTCATCCCAGAATTTTTTGGGTTGTTGCCAGGATGTTTCTATGTGGTTGCTAAAGTATTTTGAGTGTTTTTGTACATTGCCATGTGGTTAGGGTGTCCCTATGTGGCATTTACTGGTCCAAGTTCAAAAAAATAAATAATAACAACCCCATGTTTTGTGGGTTGTTGCCAAGGTGTTGCTATGTGGGTGTTCTAGGTGCTCTGAGTGGGTTTTGGTGCATTGCTAAGTGGTTGTTAGGGTGTTCAAAGTGGTTGCTCACGGTTCCATATAAAAAAAAAAGTTGTTACCAGGGCGTTGCTATGCAGTAGCTATGAATGTTCTAAATAATTGCTAGGGTGTTGGTTACTTAATTGACCGTTCGCAAAGACCCGCCCTCCTTAGTTACTGTTGCCATGACCGACAAACGATGCCACTCTCACACTACACACGTTCTCACGCAGTGAAAAATACATGGCAGAGCAAAGAGGAAACTGACAACACACCCACAGACAAGACAGAGCAGGTTACTTCTGATATGAAACAAGGTCTCAAGATTCTCTCTTTAAAACTGTCATTTTTAAAGAAATTCAAACAATAAATACCGTTTTGTGACTCTTTAATGTGTCGTGACAGATCACTGTATTGCTTCAGTTCAAACACGTGAACCGATCGTCTTTTCATATTTACTTAAAGCATGAAATGAACATGAATAAACATCAGAAAGTATTTTATGTCAACCGCGGAATACACCATTTTTCAAGTTTAAATCCACCTAAATTAATCTGCTCTTCTGTCTGAAGGGATACAGCTGCGCATGCGCATTTACATGTTTTCCGAGCCAACAATATAACGTGAAACCTATGAAAATGGCTTAAAAAAGCACATGGCGCCATAGTTTCATCACTTTAGAGTGTCGCAGTGACCGTCTTTTTGCAGTAAAGGACCTGTCATAGTTTGATGAGTGGGAAGATGTCATAAGCGATGCGAGGTTAGCTGCATTGAAAACAGATGAGCGCACATGTGCATAAACAGCTCCCAATCGGGACGAAGTTCACGGGATTTTGTCCACAGAATTATAATGGCACACTTTGTAACTTTTTAAGCGCCGGACGTGACAGATTTTCTGGTACGTTCTGATTGGTCAGATCGCCTGTCAATCAAGCTCTTTGCGAACAGTCAATTGTCCAAATCAACAGAACTCATCCCAAAAATTTATGGACAGTGGCCAGGATGTTGCTAAAGTATTTTAAGTGTTTTTGTACATTGCTATGAGGTTGCTAGGGTGTTGCTAAGTAGTTACTTACTGGTCCAAGTTAAAAAATAAAAAATAACAACCCCAAGTTTTGTGGGTTGTTGCCAGGGTGTTGCTATGTATTTTTTCTTAGTGCTCTGCATGGCCCTTGGTGTATTGCTATGTGGTTGCTAGGGTGTTAAAAGTGGTTACGTAAAAGTAGCCAGGGCATTAGTTTCTAAATTGTTGCTAGGGTGTTGGTTACTTAATGGTCCAAATCATCAGAACTCCTCCCATTGTATTGTGGGGTTGTTGCCAGGATATTGCTATGTGGTTTTTAAAATATTTTAAGTGTTTTTGTGCGTTAATATGTGGTTAGGGTGTTGCTAGGTCGTTACTTACTGTGCCAAGTTTTGTGGGTTGTTGCCAAAGTGTTGCTATGCAGTTGCTCTAAGTATTCTGAGTTGCTGTGCTGCTGATAGGGTGTTCAATAAGGTTACTTACTGTGTTAAAAAAATGCTTTTTTGAGTCATTGTCAGGGCTGTGCTATGCAGTTGCTCTGAGTGGATTTTCGTGTATTTCTGTGCAGTTTCTAGGGTGTTTAAAGTAGGTAGTTGCTAGGGCATTGCTAGGTGTTTGCTTACTGTCCCTATGATATTCTGATCTGTAGTTTTGGGCTTATTGTCAACCAGATACAAAGTCTGATGCTTAGAAAATTATTTGCACACCGTTAATAGCACAATATAAGCAATAATAATAGAGATGCTTCCTTTAGCAAACACTACTATTAATAATTTAATGCACTGTGTTCCTAGTCTCACATATGATCTAAAGTTAATCAATTTGTCTTGTCTCTTCAGTCTGTGAGCCCCTTCCCCTGCGCTACCTGGAGTGGAGTCATCCTGAATCCATCGTGGCTGTCGTCTTCTCATGTCTGGGCATCCTAGTGACCAGTTTCGTCACCTTCGTCTTCATACTGTACCGAGACACGCCAGTCGTCAAGTCCTCCAGTCGTGAACTCTGCTACATCATCCTGGCCGGCATCTTCCTGGGTTACATTTGCCCCTTCACTCTCATCGCCCGTCCCACCATAGCCTCGTGTTACTTGCAGCGCCTCCTCGTGGGCCTCTCGGCATCCATGTGCTACTCGGCTCTTGTCACAAAGACCAACCGCATCGCTCGAATTCTAGCCGGCAGCAAGAAGAAAATATGCACGCGCAAACCACGCTTCATGAGTGCCTGGGCGCAAGTGGTGATCGCGTTCATCCTCATCAGCGTGCAACTGACTTTGGAGGTCACACTGATCATCTTGGAGCCTCCGGAGCCCATTAAGTCGTACCCAAGTATTCGAGAAGTTTTTCTAATATGCAACACCAGCAATTTGGGCATGGTTGCGCCGTTGGGCTACAATGGCCTGCTCATTCTCAGCTGCACCTATTATGCGTTTAAAACTCGCAACGTCCCTGCCAACTTCAACGAGGCCAAGTACATCGCCTTCACCATGTACACCACCTGTATTATCTGGTTGGCCTTTGTGCCGATCTACTTCGGCTCCAACTATAAGATCATCACCACGTCGTTCTCCGTGAGCCTCAGTGTGACGGTGGCTCTCGGCTGCATGTTCACACCAAAAATGTACATAATCATCGCCAAGCCTGAGAGGAACGTACGCAGCGCGTTCACCACCTCCGACGTGGTGCGCATGCACGTGGGTGACGGAAAAATTGCTTGCAGGAGCAACAGCCTGCTAAACATGTTCAAACGCAAGAAGAACGGGTCTGGAAATGCCAAGTAAGTAGCTCAGCGGCGTTAACGCAGCCTCTCTCTGTCCTGTTGCATTAGAACCCATGGGTCCAGTCCTGTTATTCCAGCTTCTCTCCAGAAGATCATGCCATTTTCAGGAGCTTCTTCAATTAACAGCTCTCTCAGACATCTTGTGATTTGCAGGTCAACTACAATTAAAACCTGCACACCCGGGGCGTCTGAGCAGCAGGGCTGGGAGAGACTGTGGGACTATAGTAGCTTTAGATGTATGTAATAGCAAAGAGCAAGAATTATTATTCTTCCACTACAAGTTATTGAGGTGTTGGGTGGTATGATGGTGTATATTAGATAATGGTAGAAATTTGTCAACTGGAAGAGATAGTAGACATGTGAAACATAAAGCAAAAATAGAGAGAAGGACTTATCCCAAATAAGGCCAAGATCTTTGTTCCTAGTTGTTCTCCGGTTGTGACTTGTTGCATAATATATTATGCATAATATGTGTGTATCGGCTGTCTTGCAATGGCTGTGGTCGGAATTTAGAGTTGCAACTACTGTATTTGTTTTATAATATTGGTCTTTTGTGTTAATAATGTAAAGCTGTTCCTATACTGATCCCTGACTAATTCATTTGTTTTAAATAATCTCATAATTTGCTTTGAGTCAAAATAATTTTCAGATAAAACGTTAAAATGATAAAATAAGATTGAATTCCTTATACTTTTTAATGTATATTGTGATACAAAGTGTGGTCCAAATGTTTGAGAGCACTAATAGAAATGCTTCAAGAAATGCTTTAATGTAATATTTAGGGCCAGATTCACTAGCAGCCTGCGCCAGCGCAAACCATCTTTTGGTTACTGTCAGGATTTACTCACAGTGAAGAATTAGTGCTGAAAAGGCATGGACACAGTTATTTTTGTGCCTGACCTTATTGAATGTGCATTTGTAGGAGTTTCCCTTTCAGGCGCAAAATTTATGGGAGGAGAGTATTAAAATGAGTCACGCAACGAGATTTACTAACATTTGCTCTCATCAAATAACTGGTATTTGCAACGTTATTTTAACGCCCAAAAAAGGCACTAATTTGCGTTGCTCTTGGTAGATTGCGCTAGTCATTATGGAAATGATCTGGCTCTGTCTGTGTTCTTTAATGTGAGCATTGTCAGTAAATCGCACGCAGAATTTTTTCCTCCCATCGGTGCTTTTATGGAATTGCGCTCTAATCCTAATTTGCCCTGTTTAGTAAATCTGGCCCTTAATATTTAAATATTTTAATATTAAATTAAATATTTTAGTGTTATATTATATATCTGTATTTATGCAGTATTATTTTAAAAATCTACAATATATATTTTTTCAAATATATATTTTCAAAAAATTTTAGTAAAAAGTATATTTGAATTTTCACACATTCAGAATCTTTCACTGTTTAGGTTTTTTTGTTTGTTTGTTTTTTTGTTTTTCTTTGATGAAAGCAGCACTGGAGCTAAAAAACATGTTCTTCAGTATGATTTGAGATGTTTCAAAAAACATCTTGAAGTTCAATTGAAGAAAATCTGACCTTCATTACAATCATTTTTCTCAAAATATATTTGATTAGGATCTGAAATTTTTCCCAATTAATTGTTTATTTCCAAGTTTATGTGAAAAAAATACCATGTTTTCAAGGTAGTCTCAGATTTTTGGACCTCACTGTAAACTGTTACTTTAATATAAAATTGCTTACAGTGTACTGTGATTAAGATTTTGGTCATATTAGAATGATCTGTAAAATAAATGTCTTTAAGCATACCAAATATCACCAAATATCTGAATATTAGTATTCAGTATATTTTTTGCACAATTTTTTACACGAACCAGAAATGTTGTTCTTGTGTTCACCTTTCTCGGTTCCTGTGAAATAACAGTCGTCTTTATTTTGTTCATAGTTCTAATGGAAAGTCTGTGTCATGGTCTGAACCAGGTTCAAGACATCCTCCAAAAGGGGAACACATGTGGCACAGACTGTCTGTACATGTGAAGAGGCAGGAAGCCGGATCCAATCAGACGGCTGTCATCAAACCCCTAACTAATACCTACAATAACCCTGGTATGGAGTTTTCCGATTTAAGCACCAAGACTTTGTATAATGTAGCCGAGGAGGATGAGGGTGACCCGATCAGATACAATCCCTCGGGCAGCCCTCCTCTGATGGCTCTCAGGCAGTCGCCTGTCAGCAAGCCTATGAAGGAGGCGGGCGCCGATATGACGTTTTACACTCCTGAGCAACATGTGCCACGAAAAAACAGTGTTCTCTCTCAACATGGTATCACAGATCAAGAGGTGCTCAAGTTCAATTCAAGCATGCCTGATCTGGATGAGATCATAAGCCTGCCTGAGCCGGGCGACGGGGTGATTTCGCCGCTTCAGCCTCAAATATTGCACCCGCATCCGATTTTGCCCATGCAACTGGGCGCGTACCTGGACGAACCCTCCTCCCCTTTGGAGGAGGTTGAAAACGAGCAGTTCGGGCTTCTTCACGGCTACATGTATGACAATGCGCAGATCCACGACGAGGAGGAGTTGGTGCAGATTAAAATGGCAATGGAGGACTCTGTGGCCCTCATGCCACCTTCTCCATTTCGGGATTCGCTCGGCTCGGGCAGCCCCGTTCCCAACTCCCCCGTGTCCGAGTCCATCTTATGCACGCCGCCGAGCGTGACGTACGCCTCCGTCATTCTCAGAGACTATAAGCAAAGCTCCTCGACCCTTTGAAATTTATTTTAGGAGATCATGTCAGCTCCAGCTTTGTAAAAAAATAATAGCTACTGTACTAGTTTGTGCAATAATGTGACTGTAAGTCGCCTGCACTGGAGAGCTTTAATATAATATAAGGTTGATTTAAAGAGATAGTATGGAAGTGAATGTATGTTAAGCAGGGTCCAAAATTATGACTTGCCAAGTGTGAAATGCACATCAAATTTTGCCAGTACATCTTTCACAGTTTCACATAGACATAGAAGCTTGTGTACCATCTACTTATTTTAAACGATTCAGTGTTATAGTATTAAAAATAATTAGTTTTCCATATTGTTTTCATTTTAATTTTAGTTCAAGTTTTAGTAATTTTGTTGTGTTAGGGTTATTTTTTTTTAATATGTCCTGTATAATTTATATAAATTTTTATTTCGGTTATTTTAGTTTTTTATGGTTGTACTTTTAGTTAATGATAATAACCCAGAAATGAACAATAAAACAAAATACTGTTTAATGGCTGTAAAGATTTTAGTAAATTCACCTGCAATTGCCAGTTGTGGGGCGAAAACGTTAACTGACATACTATTATAGTTTTTAAATAATATTTTGCATTTAAATTTTTCATTTTAGTTACAGTTTCAGTTGTTTTTGTCATTTTTACCATATTAGTTGTTGTTTTTCTTTTTTACCTTTAATTGTTTAAATTTATTTTTCATTTAAATTTTTTTTAAATGAAAATTTTAAATGAAATTTTCATTTAAATTTCAATTTAAATTTGAGTTAATTTAGTACTTTAAGTTATACTAAATGAAAATGAGATGGTGTCTTGGCAACCAGCTGAAATAAAATAAGTTTGAGTTGTTTTTTAATGGTTTATTACATTCGGCGAACATTTATTTATTTATTTATTTATTTATTGTTTCTTTATGTTTTTAGTTTTAGTTAACAATAATAACCCTAAAATGAACAATAAAGCAAAAAAACAGTTTAACGTCAAGTTTTCTCAATTCACCCGCAGTTGGCAGGTGTGGCAAAAAAGTTAATTTTGGACCTTAATGTCAGTGCCGTATTGTGTAAAAGCAGGAACCAAATGTGTAGGTGCCCTTTGATTTGTGTCACTATCACTTGCTTTAGTATGGCAGCAGTAGTTGACATGAAACCAACACCAGTCATTGTAATGCTGTATATTCTGAGCTCTTTGTGCTTTCCATAATAGATCAAATCATCTAAAGGACTTGCAGAAAACAACCATTGTAGCAGAAAATGAAGATTTAGGATTTCAAACAATGTGCAGCAACTCTATCAGTGACAATTTAATGTGTTTAAGGTGTTTTATACAATCATAACTTTTATAAACTACATTTTAAAAATCTATATTAAAATAAACATGATCATCAAACAGTTTTAGGTCTAGTTAAAGCAAATCATGCAACATGCGTATGCAGTAAACTATAATAAGTGTAGATAACAAATGCCTAGAAAATGTATTAGCAAAATGTAGCAAAAAATCAGTAGTTTTTAAGTGCCAATGTCAAATTTCATGCTGTATTGTTTTTTGTACTTTTTGTATTGTTTGTGTGTTTAAAGTACAATAGGAAGTGTATATATTATTTTTCTTCTATTTATGTGTGATTTTTTTTATTAATGAAGAAAATGTAAATGTAAATATATATCATATATATATCTGGATTTAAATGGTCATAACATAAAGTTTGTATTATTACATGGACTTTTCCATGAGATATTATTGTCTGTATTTGGTAGCTTGCTAAATGTTTTCATATCAGCTCCAAATGCTTATATGCTTTATAAAGTCAGCATGTTAATGAAGATTCAAGATCCCCTAATGCTCAGCAGGGCCACCGACGGCAGTTTCACCAGAATGTACCACGATGTAGACAGTTATATTCTCTTGTTATGACCATTTAAGTCCTATATGACATGACGGTTACTAAATTATTATGGGATTTTAAGCAATTATAGAGCATTGTATTCAGGTAACTTTTTAGATATTATCTGAAAAGATTATGCTGTAAGTTTTCTTTTCTTCTGTTGCAGTGCAATATACTATAGTCTTGAAACTATACTTTAGCTTTTAGAAAATATTTGTGCCATTATATTTTTTAAAAGAATCAATCATTGCATACTGTATGAGCCTAGATGTAGCTATCTTAAGATAAACTACATGTTTCTACAGATTACATTTAGTTCTGCTGTATTTGTCTTGAATTGCTTAGCTTATCATTTTAGTGAGCATGTTTTATTAGGTTGATGATAAATACTGTATATTTTGTAAATAAGCTCTCAGGGTTGTTGCTGCAGTAGGTGTTTAGTTAATAATTTCCCAAAATGTGACCAGTTATTGCTTTCATATGACCATGTTAAAGAACCGTCTTCAACACCTGTGTGTCTCACTGTCACTTTATGCACGCTTTGCACTTCAAAACGGATGAACTTTGACATTTGATTTACCTTGTAAAATCTTTGTTTTATTGTTTTGAATGCTGGAAACTGTCTGTGATCTCGGTAGCATGGTTGGAAAACGCGACAGAATAAATCTGAACTAGGTCATTTACCGCAGATGCGATTTGTTATCGCTATCCAGGAAAATGTCAGGAGACTCAGAATTAGGATTCACTGAACATTTACTTAAAGTTTTGGTGATTGGAGACCATAAAGTTGGGAAAACCAGCTTTGTTAAACAATATGTGAAAAATCAATTCTATGAGGAGTTGAAAACGACTATAGGTGTGGATTTTTCCATGAAGGTGATTGATTGGGACGGTCACACACGGGTCAGATTACAGCTTTGGGATATAGCAGGTAAGTCTTTATTTAAACCTGAAATTAGTATAATAGAACTATGTTGGTTGTTAGTTTAATCGGTCACAATAGATCATCAGTGCATAAAACTCCATAATGTTTATGTATATGTACCTATATGAGAAAAAATGGCATCAGGAGCAAAATAGGACAAAATGTATCTATTTTTGACAAAAATAGTTGTTTTTAAGTGCCACTGGTCCTCATAAGGGGTAATCATTAACCATTTAATGGCACACTTTCACTTTCAGATTCATATTTATTGACTATAAATCTCCAGGGAATAAAAACATGATCCAAAATAACTAAACTGATCACTTTCTGTTTCTCTATGATTCAGGACCATAATTCTGTCTCAAAGGCTAATTTGGTGCTTTCTGATTGAAAGTGATTTTTCTCTTGTTTATTTAGGTCAAGAGCGTGTAAGGGGACTGAACCGCGTGTACTTCAAGGGATCCAGTGGTGCGCTTGTTGTGTACGACGTGACAAACGGGTCAACATTGGATGGAGCTCTGAACTGGAAACATGAACTCGATGTTCAAGTAATGCTGAAAAATGGCCGTCCAATCCCTGCTGTTCTACTGGCCAATAAATGTGATGAGACTAAAATGTGCCGGAGGAATGCCTCTCTTCTGGAGAAACGCTGCCAGGAGAAGGGCTTCATTGGATGGTTTCAGACATCAGCGAAGGTGACTGGATTATTATCATGCTATTTCCATATTTAGACCAATTTTGGATAAGAAGCTGGGGTTTTTCAATCCTCACTCAACCAGTGTCCTCCCTCCATGTTTATGTATTAATTACATACTTAATATCAACTTAATCTGTTGTTTTTGTCACAAAACTAGTATTTTTCAAACTATATTTCAAACTAGAAGTTGAAACTCTCATATTTGTATTTTTGAACTTTTATGTAAACAAACATGTTTTAATGTTTTTGAATGAAGTCTCCTCCTCTCACCAAGGCTGCCTTTGTTTGAACAAAAAACAGTAAAAATTATAGTATTGGGAAATATTATTACAATTTAAAGTAACAGTTTTCTATTTAAATACATTTTAAAATGTAATTTATTCATGTAATCAAAGCTGAATTTTCAGCATCATTACTCCAGTCTTCAGTGTCACATGATCCTTCAGAAATCATTCTGATATGCTGATTTGCCGCTCAAGAAACATTCCTGATTATTATCAATGTTGAAAACAGTTGTGCTGCTTCACCTCTTTGTGGAAGCTGATACATTTTATTTTCAAGATTCTTCGATGAGTAGAATGTTCAAAAGAACAGCATTTATTTGAGATAGAAATCTTTTGTTACATTATAAATGTTTTTACTGTCACTTTTGATAAATTTAATGATCAATTGCAGAATAAAAGTAATAATTTCTTTAAAAAATCATAACCCAATTCAATAGAGTTTTTGTTTGCATTTTAGGAGAATACCAATGTGAATGAAGCTGCTGAATTCCTTGTGAAGCACATTCTCCAAAACTATGAGGAATCAGTGAAAGAAGAAGAGCAGAACATGCAGATCAATCTGAAGCAGCAGTCAAAGAGCAACTCTACCTGCTGCTGATTCACAATCCCAGTATGAGAAGCTTCCTTATTGAAGATAAACTCAAGAGAATATGCAGAACTCTAGTTTATCATTCTTTCTATATATAGCATATCATTTTGCAATTTGTATTTTATATATATATATATATTATTTTATTGTCAATGATTAATACTCATCTAAACATTTTGGGGGACATGAACAAGTACCATGTTGAATGAGTTTCATGCTGAGTATCTAATAAATACCTCTGTGCCGATGTGTCTCATTTGCCCTGCTAATCTGCTACATGCTCACGGGTTATTAAATACATCAGCATGGAAGGAGATCCGCCGTACACACTTCAGCCTACAACATTTCAGGAGTGAACAGAAATACTGTCAAGATGCCAAATTCATTATGTTTCTCTCTGCAGAGAGCAGCGTGCACAGGGACATGGCCTATATTTTCATATATAGCCATCAAAAGTTTGTTTTCTTTGAAAAACAGCAATAAGAGAGAATGTGTTTGAAATAAAAAATAAGTTAGACTGATGAAAAATAAATGTAGCTTCAGGATAATACTCCATATTCCATCAGGGCTTCTGTGTTACAAAATAAATTCCCCATCAAGCATAAATTTGTAATGTTGTGCCTCAGATTGCAAGCTAATATAGCTCTCTTTACATTATTTGACAAAAAAGTGCCAGAATTTCCATTTCAGTGCATAATTTCCACAAACTTCAGTAACTGAGAAGCCCAAAACATACACTAATCAAGCCCAAGGTCCGCTCTATTTTATTAAGTTTATAAAATGATCAATTATTTAAAATATAGAAGCTAAATTTGCCTCACACAGCGATTATCCAGGTCAGGGGAACGATCAAACACATCAGCATGATGCACAGCTTCCAAACACAATGGTTAATACCACAGAAATAGGAAGCCGTTCCCAGCGTGACCCAATTTTGCCGCGCATTTTTGAGTGAATGTGAAGAACTCTGGCGTTCTGATGCTCCCCCCAGAGATCTGGACTATATTGAGCAAACAATGCTGCGTTCAAGCTTCCATAGCAGCCTCAACTCACTGTAGGCATCCGCTGCCAGCATATTCAGGATTCTGTGTATGGAAAAACAGGTTTGAACGGTTTCCAAGAGTTTCTTGTGCTCACCTAACATGTCGCACAGGTCTGATGGTGCGCCCTTCAACACGTTCCCCCAGAGGCACCAGAAATGTTCCTGTCTCGGGCTGTAAGCGCTTCCCATCTGTCAGACAGGTTGTACAGGTGTAGCGCTTTTACCTTTTCTGGCAGATTTCCATGCTAGTATTGTGAGAAAACACAAAGCCACTGTTGCGTCAGAGTGTTGTTCTTGCTGAAGATGAGCTGTGATTCAATTAAAAATTTATTAGAAAGAGGATTGTTAATTAAGTTGCTCAATAATGAGAGCAGGATGATAAAATTATGAATAAATTATTAAAAACTTTGAACATATGCTATGATTTTCTTTTTAATTGTTGATTTATAGAAAAAAAGTGCTTTGGCAATGTTTCAGTTATTGTGGGACTGTATACTTATTGTAGTACTTTATATTAAACACTGTGAAATGTGACATTAAAACACATAACATGCAAATGCAGTCAGATCTTCTACCAGACATTTTTGTATGGACTATAAATGAACTGGCAATTAAAATTTCCGCATTTCAAAAATGAAAATTTTTGGCCAGAAGCAACAGTTTAAAGTTAAATTGCCCTAATGATGGATTTGTTTCTTACATGCAACTTTTCACTTCACAAGACATTAATTGATGGACTGGAGTGGTGTGGATTACTTGTGGATTATTGTGATGTTTTTATCAGCCGTTTGGACTCTCATTCTGACGGCACCCATTCACTTCTAAGGATGTGCATGCCATTTTATAGTTTTTCTGTTAAAATGACTAACATTTCCATCTTCTATCTGTCAGTAATTTGCTGACTAATCTCTCAGTAGCTTGGATGGTGGACTGTGGTGGTCTCATTCTGGTCTCACTCATTACTGTGGTGGTCTCATTCTGGTTCATCGTGTGAACGCTGAGCCTGAAGGCAGGTTTTTGCTGACATGGTGTGTATAGGAGGTCAGATATTTTTACTCTCCCATCTGTTCCGCACCGTCCCGTAGTTTTACTTTGTAGCGTCCTTGGTGTGCGTCTAGGGATCTGTTCTACATACCACTTATTTGAGCCTCTCCGCTGCAGTTGTTTACAAATAATGTGGAGTGAATTGATCTGTCCTGATGAAGCCTGAGAGTCTTTATTATTGATCTTAACACATGAAACTTTTAGCAACTCTTTGGTGCTTTGTATGAAATGTGATTCATGCTGCTTGAAATGTTCAGCTCTAATGGATGCACATGCATTATAACTGTTTCTGGTTGCATTTGAAGTGGATATTTTGCTTAGAGGAAAACCATCAAAGACAAAGTCTGTGTCCTATATACTTCAGACCTAGTTTCAGAGGCTGAGTGAAGGAGTGTTTGCGGGAAATCCTTCAATAATATGCACAAAAATATTACATGTATAATACGTTTCAAAAACTTCAGAATTCTGCTCTTTCAAAGT
Source organism: Tor tambroides (assembly GCA_021397915.2). NCBI lineage: Eukaryota > Metazoa > Chordata > Actinopteri > Cypriniformes > Cyprinidae > Tor > Tor tambroides. Next base: position 145,874 of record JAFVLL020004593.1, on the reverse strand, counting down.
TACTTACTCTGGTGGTCTCATAATTTGAAATAATTTTGCATTGATGTCAGCCAATTAATGTCGTTTTCCTGTACAAATATCTAAACGATCTAAGATATTAAGGCTTGTTTTCTGAAAAATGTATTACAGTTAAGTGAGTTTAAGCTTAAAGCAAGAAAAAATAGCTTGCTTAAAGGTATTAAACATTTTTCTCTTTGATTTAAGATTATTATTTCTTGTCTTAAAGGAATAGTTCAAACAAAAATGAACATTTGCTGAAAATCAACTCGCCCTCAGGCCATCCGAGATGTAAATGAGTTGTTTCTTCATCGGAACAGATTTAGGAAAATTTGCATTTCATCACTTGCTCGCAAATGCATCCTCTGCAGTGAATGGGTGCCGTCAGAATGAGAGTCCAAACAGCTGATAAAACCATCACAATAATTCACAAGTAATCTACACCACTCCAGTCCATTAATTAACATCTTGTAAAGCACAAAATTGTGTTTGTAAGAAACAAATCCATCAGGATGTATTTTTCTTTGTGTGAAGAACATTTCAGCAATCTAAAGAAGCTGTTTCCAAATTTTTATGGTAGGGAAAAAGATTCCATGGATGTTAAAGTTTCTTCTTGGAACTATAAAATCCAAAACCTTGTATGTGATGTATTTTATACATTTTAAAGAATTTCCATTGCAAATTGTCTGCCTAAATATCCATGATTTACTAAACGAAGGCCAAACTGGTATCTGTGGGGTAAAGTGTGTCAGTGGCTCTGTTAATTATGACAACAGCTTTCCAGCAAATAAATACCATTACATTGGTCTGGTTGTCAGCGCTCCATTGGATACGGCAAAGAAATTTGGGGGCCAAATTGTTTTCTGAATGTTAAACCATTTCCTGTCTGATGTGAGGTTATTGTGAGTAATTTGCAGCAAAGTAAGCGCTCATAAATCGTTCACATATTCCCATCAACCTTCCCCTTTACGCAAAAGACACAACTTACCCTGAGCAAACTCTGTCATGGGACACAAGAGACTGTATTTGTGTGTGATGGGTAAAGCGGCGGCTCCATGTGTGTGAGCAGATGGCTCTCATGGAGAAGCGGATGATCACTCTGCTGACGTACAGAGCCTGAGAATCACACAAGTAGGAGGGAAGCTGGACAGAAGAGAGTCCACAGGACACATGAGGAGCTGCAACGCAAACCAAACATGACCTTTCTGCAAATGTTTTTGACCTTGAAACGTCTGTACAGTGGGGTCCACATTACAAATCTGTGATTTTCATGAACAGAAAGACTTTTTAGGATTTAAACAACTTAAAACAAAAGTTTAACATGAAGAAATGTTTTCACTTTTTTTGGTTACACTTCACAATAAGCATCCATTTGTTAACATTAGTTAACTACATTAGCTGAATGAACTTGAACTTAAATATTGTATACTGATACATTGCATTTAATAATCTTACTTCATGTTAATTTCAACATTTATTAATACATTATTTAAAAATCAAAAGTTGAATATGATAATATTATGTTTGGGTGTTAGCTAACATTAACTAACAATTAACAGTGCTTTTAAGATGGCCATTTGCGCTGGAGTAAATGAATGGTTTCTTTGAATTGTTTTTCCTTAAAATTAGATTTCTTTTTTTTTTTTTTTTTTGCCCACAGTATAACAGAAATTGGAAAATCAATAAAATAATTTACTAGATTTATACTAGACTTTATATTTATACTAGCCTATTTATAGCAGACGTTTTAGACTTCTCTCTAAACTAATCACAAAAATAGATTTAAATACTTAAAAATATAAAAATACTTAATACTTAAAAATACTTAAATATATATATACTTAAAAAACAAACAAATATTACTAAATATAAATAAATAATACAATTTTATTACCTTTTGTAGGATAATGATAATAACAATATTTAAATATATTTTTTTGTATATTTCTATACATATCTACCTATATTGATTCAATATAATCATATTATTATTATTATTCAGTGTACTAAATTAAAACTGAGCAAAGCCATTACGATGGATGATTGCCTTAATCTTCATCATAATCATCATTTAATGGATTAAATGAACTTTGTATTTTTATTAAATAATGTTAACAAATATTAATAAATACTGTAAAAAATGTATTGCTCAGATAGTATTCTCTCTCAGATAGTATTGCAGATGATAATTAAGGCATTATCTCTTATAATATAGAGATTGTCTTCTTTCCATTTAATATTCAACATATGAATCACCTCATTCATGTCAATGCTGATTTGGGATGTAAGAATGATTATGGCTCCATCTAGTGGGTGAAACACAGACTTTCCTCTAATTCAGTGCTTTCAAGGAGGCCAGTATTTGTGCTGGATTAAATGAATAGTTTACCAGTAACCAGACTAATTTGTTGCTTAAAATTAACCAAGTTTGTTGTTTACCCATAATGAAGCAGAAGTGGTACAATTTCAAATGTTTAAAAGTTTAGTTTAAAGCTACTGTGATGATAACCAATATAAAAAAAATTATTTGGATCCACTGTGCCAAAACACATCATATACTGCAAATATTATGTATGCACAGAATTTATTAACATTTTGTCATATTTTCTGCATAGACAAATGGCATCATTAATCTGCTGAGACAGTGAGAGGAAACCCTGGAGACTGTGTGTTACTAAGCATCTGGAAACAGCAGCTATTACAGGAGGGACGGGCCAAATGTGTCTGCCACAGGCTTCACTGAGAATATTTTGTACCCAGACTGAGAGTCCCAGACGACCTGATCAAGCAGTACTGTAACAGAGAGAAAACGGTTGAGTTAATTAGTTACGCATTCAAGCTTTAGAAATGCAAATCGCTGTAAATGTATATAATTATATCTAATGCAATAAAACACATTCATATTTTAGCAACTCTAAAGTTTACTGGGATATTATAGTCCAGTTGTACTAAAATCAGTTTTCTCTAGCAGTAGTTTTATCAAAACTGTCTTTCATTTTTGTGAATGGTGTCCTCTGATACAAGAGCACAATAAAACCACATTAACATCAGTTACTGTATATAACATACTGTAGGTGGATTTTAAATGAGAGGGTGAACAGGTCAAGAGTGTTTTTCATAAATTTCAGATGGGGGCAAGTTGCCACACTTATATCGGAGAAGGCTTTCACGTTTTATATGCTGTTGTTTCTGATTTGTTCTTTTCTTATTTTGCTTAATCTTATTTGAATATAAGATGGTATATAATGGCAGATTCTCATTGTCACAACTACTGCAAATAGTGTCGACTTCAGATAATGTTATCAGAAAGGGCCAGTGTGTGTTCTGATAGCTATTTTTTCCTCCCTGGATAATATGAGAGGGAAAGTATGACTTTCTAGACTTAGTCTCCCCAAAAATTTAAAGTAAAAAATATATACATTTATATTTAAATAAATAAACAAATAAATAAATCAATACATTTTGTTGTTGTTAATAATAATAATATAATAAAATAATGATTGTATTATTTTATTACAAATTATTATTAATAACAATAATATCAATAATAATAATAATATCATACATATCTATATATTTATTTACATAAGTAAATATTAGCATTTTATTATAATATACTTTTATATATAATATCATTTTATTATAAAATAGTATTCAATTATTTTATTACATTATTAAATATTATATTGTTAACATTATTATCATATCATATTATTATTGAATCTAATTACATAGCATTACTTTTTAACTTAAATATTGTTAGATAATAATAATGAATGTAAATATAATTAAATATATTGTTTTTCAAATATTGTTAGATAATAATATAATTATCCAACAATATAAAATTAAAAAAGTTATTTTTATACATTATTTAATAATAATAATAATAATACAATGCTAACAATTAAATAATAATTTATTATTTTTTATAAAATATATTTATAATATCAATAATAATAATAATAATAATATAACATTAAATAGTATTATTTCTATTATATAGTGTTTAGTAATATTATTATTATTATTATTGTTGTTATTATTAATAACAATAACAACTGTCATAATAATAATAGTATCATTCTAATTATATGTATTATACTATATATATATATATATATATATATATATATATATATATTAAATATTATTGTTTTAATAAATATTATTTGATGATTTTTTAAAATATTGATTTCATATAACCGTATTATTATTGAGTATACTAAAATAAAACCGATTATAGTGATCAGGGTGGGTGATTCATCTTCATCATAATCATCATCTAATATTGTAACTGTTGACTTTCCTGAAGGTTATTATAGATAACAGCCATAGGCCAGGCGCGCTGATCCTGAGTCAGTGCGCCGCAGCGGCGTTTCTCCCGCACATCCGGGTGTCGCCTCCACAGCGCAGACGCGTCGCGGTGATTGCAGCGCTCTGCGTTTCCGCGTTAGCAGTGGGGGGAACCAGCCGAGGGGAGGGAACGGAACACAGCGAGATTGGCCAAATCTAACTGGATTACGCGATTAAAATGAAAAAGAAGTGACATTAGACCCAGCGGAAATGAGTGTGGGATTATGACATTCGCTCGGGAACGAGACGGGATGACAACACTGCCTGACATGTGAGACATCAGGACGAATACAACAACAGTGCGCTTGTGTGGCTGTCTCCGCCACCGTCTGTTTATGCTCGCTCTGTTGATGCACATTTTGCATTCGTATCGCATTTGCTGGAGGCAATATGAAGAAGTTTAATATCAGGAAGGTGTTAGACGGCTTGACTGCGGTGTCCTCTTCCTCCTCCTCCTCCGCCGCTGCCGCGTCCCCTCAATCGGGAAACAGGGAGAATGACATGATTCAGGAGACCCTGCAGTCAGAGCATTTCCAGCTCTGCAAGGTGGGATTAGTTACTGTGATCTCATACTGGGGGGTGAGTGAGTGAGTGGCGCCAACTCGCCTCAATAACGCTTATAAAAGCAGCTCGCCAACGGTCGATGGTTTTCAACTCGGTTAAATCACCTCAGAGTCGGTTTTAACCATCACTGGCTGGAGCTCGGTTCACGAGATTAATCGCTCGTGTGACGTCCGAGTTGACGCCGGGTGACGAATCGGTGGCGGTTATTTTGAGACGAATTCATTTATGGTGCAAATTACTTTTTGGAAGGAGCGGAACTGATTCAAGTTAGGATGAGGTAGAATGACAAACTCATTTATGTCATATTTCAAGGCGTGCCGGTCTCGTCTGTCAAGAAATACCTGTGCTTAATGTTTTGTGTAGTAGTTTAATTCGGATTGTAGAACAGATTGGCTCCTTTGCTAGTGTGAACGGATATTTTATGTTCCAATTCACTAACTGTGGAAAGTCGGAGTAGCTAAATGGTTAAAGTCAGTTTAAAAGTGACTACTACATTTCCTAGTTCAGTAATTAAAATGTCATTAAAAGGTTTAAACCATTACCGGCTGGAATAATAACCTGCAGCTCGGTTCACGAGATTAATCGCTCATGTGATGTCCGAGTTGATGGTTGACGAATCGGTGGCGGTTATTTTTGAGACAAATTCATTTAACGCGCAGATTAATTTTTGGAAGGAGCGGAACTGATTCAAGTTAGGATGAGGTAGAATAATAGACTCATTTATGTCATATTTTAAGGCGTGTCAGTCTCGTCTGTCAAGGAATACCTGTGCTTAATGTTTAATTCGGATTGTAGAACAGATCAGCTCCTTTAGTGTGAATGGGATAGTTTATGTTCCTATTTGCTGACTATGGAAAATCGTAACTAAACGGTTCAAGTCAGTTTAAAAGTGACTACTATATTTCCTAGTTAAGTAATTAAAATATCATTAAAAGGGATGGTTTACCTCAAAATTAAAATTCTGTCATGGTTTACTCACCCAGTATAAACATGTATATGTTTCTTTCTTCTGTTGAACAGGAAGTACTTATTTTTGGGTGAATTATCCCTTTAATCTCAATTGTTATTATCTATAATACGTCTATAATATTATTTTATATGTTTTTGTTTTATAATTCTGACCTTAACTGATTCACCAAGAATCAAGCTATGAAAATAGTTAATAATAACTGTTCAAAACAATATTAATGAACAAAATTGTGACTAAACAAAAACAAAATATTTTACAAAAATACAAGAAGAACATCTGATAACTAAAACTATTTAACAGAATGTTTTTTTAATGAATAAATATTACATATGTCAGTATTTCATCATAATAAATATTTAGTCTTTTGATTTTCACAAACTGGATCTACTGTATGCAATAATCAAAACTTTTTAAATGTTATGTTTGTGCTTTTGGAGTGGATTCCTATAATATGGCGTGTTATTTTGCATTTTAGATATGTGCTTTCTGCATATTTCATTGTAATCACTGCACGAATGCTCTGGTAACCAGCAGGCTGTATTAGATGGGCTTTTTTGTAGTGTATATACTTGTGGGATGTTAAATGGGACCATATCTGGGAACAGGACACCAAAAACCAGGACTGTCCCCAGAAAACGACCACAATAACCTAGTGTGACTCAAATATTTACCCACAGAGTGAGTAGTGGGTCTCACCAAAAAAAAAAAAAAAGTAATAAAATAGTCCTTGTAATACCAGAGCATGTAAATGTGGTAATCATTCAGTACCATGGTAAATATTAGAATATAACCCTTTGATATCATCACTGTACCATGGTACCAGCATAGTAATTCAGATGTTAGTCAGCTGTCAACTTCAGCTTCTCTGAACCTCATCTTTAATATGTTTTACTTTCTATCTAATTAAATCCTAATTGTAACCCCTGGCCCCCACCTCATTACTAAAACCACTAATAAGAAGAGAGGCCTTGCTAACTTAGAATGATTTGTGTTTTCCTGAATTGTTATAACTTGTTTGTGTTCCTCCACATGGTTGAATTGTTCATTTTTGTTTTGGTTTTATCTGCAAGGACCATCAATGTACCTCATGTATATTGACTTAATCAAAGTATATCATGAATATACACCGACCTAAAGATGTTTCCGCATATGCAATGTTTAACCAACATCATGTTTTCTTTGCCCGGGTCTTTCACTGGTTCTTTTGCTATAAATGATTGACATGGAATCATGTTTCCTGTGCATTTTCCAAGGAAAAATGGAGTTCGCCAAAAATTAAAATTGTTGTTGTTAATAACTGATCCTCTTGGAGTATTTCCATGGAACACAAACAGACAATTTTTGTCGATATTTATGCATGCAGTAGCATGTCTGTAAAGCTCCAAAAAGCATGTTAAATGTGCTTGTATTGCTAGTCTTCTGAGACAATAGGGTATCTTTGAATCAATTTTATTTTAGTATCATTGATATACTATTATATACTATTATATAGTTTTTGTTAATATTTTGAAAAGGTTTTTATTTAGGAAATAAATAAGTTTTATTTTTTATTTATAAAGGATTTCGGTATTTTTCGGTATATTTTTATTTATTTATATGTTTTCATTTTAATTTTAGTATGTATACAAACTAGTATGTATATACTGAACTATGAACTATTTTTTTAAATAGTTTTAATAGTTTCTTTTGTCATTTTTATTATTTTTAGTGTCTATATGAGGAAAATGAGCCTTGGCAACTAGCTGAAATAAAATAATAAAATAAAATAAAATGGCAACTAGCTGGAAAAAACTCCATTATATTTAGTTATGGACATTATTATCAGCAAATCATTACTTACGTTTCTGTCATTTCCTCATACGAAGTGAACTTTTGAAGACTTACAATATAGTGCAGTTGATGTTCAACCCAGGTTTTGATCAAAATGCTAGTAAGAATTTTAATTTTTGGGTGAACTGTTCCTTTAAGAACACCATTGTCATGTTTGTAGTTTAATGCAAATCATCTTCTGCTTCACAGACAGTGCGACATGGCTTTCCCTATCAGCCCTCCTCCATGGCTTTTGACGCTGTGCAGAAAATTCTGGCTATTGGCACACAAAGTGGAGCCCTGAGACTGTATCCTTTATTTAAAGAGCTGGCAACATACCCAGCCTAGCTTACCTGGGGATAAATAAGTGTCAGATGCGGTTGTGTTGTTTGTGTATGTTTAAACAAAGGCAGTCCTCCCACCCTTCTGTGTTGGAAGTCTTGTTGCACAAAGTAATTGACTTGTTCAAAGCATGTGCGGCTCTTTTTTTACTAAACTCCACAGAAGCATATGATTATGTAAGTTGCAAAATACAAGTAACAACATCCTCTGGCAAATCAGCTTCTAAGAGCCTTGCTGTTCCCCCAGGAGGTATGAATATTTACCCTAGAGAAGCATCATAGGAGCCTCTGACTCAAGTAACGTGAAAAACTAAAGGAAAGACACACAGGCTTGTAGAAAAATTAGGGTTAGCAAATCAACATGCCTAGTATTATTAATCGACTAATATGTGTTACTCAGTAACTGATGTTGATGCCAATATCTAAGGCAGGGTGGCTGATATCTAATATCATTTATAATGTAATTATATTTTTAATATATATTAACTGTGGTAAAACTATGTGGCTCGTTGCTTTTAAAAAATGGCGGAAACAGTAGGATTTTGTTTTAAAAATTTAAAAATCTCATATATATTAGCCTGGCCGCATATCTACAGTACCTCCATTGCTTGACTAAAATGCAAAACATATAAACATCGAGCATTTCAAAACTGATGCTTTAATGTGCTATATGCTCAGTCATCAGTGAGAAGGTCAGTTGATTCCAGGCGGTAAAAATCAAAGGAGCCCGTTTTTCACAGAGTCATGTATACGAGCAGCCTCATTTCAGAGGCACATTTCCTAGAAGCAGGGTCTTTATTCCTAGAGGAGCTGCGCTCGTTAATGATGTCTCCACTGTGGCATGAGCAGCTCCGCTGCCATATGTTGCAGAGCTCGTCTCATCATTGGTGCTGCCGACTATCTGCCAGAAAGCCACCTCGCACGTGCTGGAAACATCACTGGTCCTGCTGGGCACGTCTGTTAGAGCCACACACACTCAGCAAAGCTGCTTCAGCTTGTTTCTGAGTGTTTTCATGTTCAGATATACACCACGCCATTGTTTCTGTCGAAAGAAACATGGCTACAGAGAAGGGCTGGGTGGTATATATTGTGCAATGGTAGAATTTTTAAATATTTTTTTAAATGTTATTTTTATTATGGTTTTCAACAAAATGCAAAACAGATAACTTAGAACATCACAATACAAACAAAAAAAAAAGAGAGAGAGAGAGAAAAGACAAGCCCTTCATATTTCAACAATCTGTGCTGTATGTAAAATGAAAAGAAAAAGTAAGAAAAAAGGAGTTTGACATGCAAGACCAGATTCTTTTCTTACAATCTGTAAATAGTTACTGAAAATAATTGTTACATGCAAATAAACAAACAAACAAATAAATAAATACAAGTAGTCATTCTGTTTTAATATTTCTAATGACAACAATCATAAAGCATGTTTAATTAATTGAAATAATGAAATTTCTACAATTTAACAACAATTTAATAAAAGTTTAACAATTTTAATTCTGTTTTCCATGATTTTTGTTTGATTTCAATTACATTTCTGTAATCAAAAAACAATGAAATGTATACAATTTAACAATAATTTATTAAAAGTTTGACAATTAAAAAAAAAAAAAAATTCTATTTTTTTTTCCGAATATATGTTTTCCTTTTTAAATTAAATTTCAGTAATCAAAAATTGTGTTGTAATTTATTGAAATAATGAACTTTATACAATTTAACAATAATTTATGTGAAGTCTGTTCTCATGTTCTCAGTTTTTCATGTTCATTTTTAAGGATTCAATTTTAATGGTTTAATTAAATTTTAACAATCAAAAGCAAGTGTAGTCACTTTCAATTTTTTCAGGAATTCTTTGTTGTTTGTTTGAACTTTTCTAGTTTTATGATTTAATACTAATTTATTATCTGAAATGTATTAGAATGTCACAATGCATGTCTACTTCCCAAAAATATTTCATGTCATCATCTGTTTTGTGAAATACACCATGACACATGATTTTAGTTATACAGCCCGTCCGTACCAAAAAAGGTTGCATGGTTGAAGGCCAGACTTGTTGTTGTCAGATTTGAATCTTGGTCGTGGGAGTGCACCTCTAGTATGCTTTTTGTAATGGTGTGCAGTAGATTGTCCAAGACTTCACTGTATCAATGGCATTTTGTCCTTGTGGAAAGTCACAAGCCACCCACCAGGTCAGTGTTCTGTGTGGTGGAGAGTTGAGTTGATTGGCTCACTCCTCTTGCTCAGCTGTTGCCTGGATGTGTTAATGTGCAGCGAGAGCTGATGGGCTTACTGTCATTCAGTCGATTGGGCTATTTATCAAAAGACAGGATGTATCGATTTGCCTCATTGCCCCCAGCGTTGGGAAACACCGCCACAGCTCAGCTGACACAAACTCAATGAGGTGTTTACTAACAGTAAATATCTAATTTTACATGATTGGTCCCTTGTGTCTCTCTCTGTGTGTTTTCATATACGTAGAAACCTTGCTGGACTTTGAGGAGTTTGCAGGAGTTTCAGCTGTCTCAGCTTTATAATAAATACTAGCAGTTTGTTAGAGATGCATGAAAACAGTTAAGTGCTCTTTAATATGCAGTCTCGTCACCGCTTGGTAATGTTTTTCCAAATTACAGTGCTAAGGAGCAAACGTTTGTGAGGTTTTATGCATGAATAATTTACGGATAGATTGTTGTTGAATGCTTTTTGTTCTGATTATGCTCTGTGATCTGATGAAGTTTTATGCATGGTAAAGACTTAAAAACTTAATCAACCACTGCCAACAAAAGTGTTTAAGAAACATTAAAGTGTTTCTTTATGATACATGTTCAAAGCAAGAAACCAGAATCTTCTGTGTTTAACCCACAAAAACTTGAAAAACTTGAGTCATGCACCATTTTTTACATTGTTAGTTGAATGAGGAAAGCCGCCTTTGCATTTGTGTATAAACACCACAAACCACTGTGGTTTACCAGATGAGGAAGTTGCCTCCTGTTCTTTCATCCATTCTTATTTCACAACCGTCTCACTGAAGATGAGTACTGCATAATGCTGTAAGGACTTTAACCAGTCAGCTGCTGTAGGGCTAAAAAAGAGTGACTTAAGGTTAAAAAGCATGTGACTAGGTTTCCGAGCCGCAACATTCAGACCTAAAGAGTACATTAGATATACTAGATCTGTATTTATTCAGAAGTGAACTCAAATTCATTGTAGATTGTGCTGCAAAATGTTTACCAGATGTTCATGATGATGAACGTAGTGATTTTGTAATGAGCTGGTGAATGCAGGATTAGTGTAGAAATGGTGTCTTTGTCTCTATAATTATGTATTTGTAAGGCATGTAACTAAATTTTTTATTGGGCTTTAGCGTGATATAAATTCAATTCATTAATCCTATTTTTAGCAGCATCATCATCTAATGTGCTAAAGAGTGCATTAGATATATATAGTATAGTATATTTTATTTTATTTATTTTTTTTTAAAAGAAAACTATAAAAAAATGTAGTAAAAAACAAAATATTAAACTTTGTCTTATACTTCATCCTGCATGTTTGTGCTGCAGAAATACTGTAAATGAAATCTCAGATCAGGTGACTTGTGGAAATGAATCTTTTTAAATTTGCACAAGGTGCACGCATCCATCATTCATGTTTGTTTATTAAATATTTTTACTCATTTTATATTGCTTCCATCTCTCAACAAGAATGTAGTATTCTCAGCTCTGTTTAACACAATGTTTACATCTATTTGATGTAACTGAACTGAGTTTTTCCACCAAGAAAGTGCTGCAAAAGTTTGCAGGTCAGCAAAAAAAAAAAAAAAATCTAAAGTGGCTCCTGAGCCATATCTAGAGAGCAGAATATCACAGGGACTTGCAGGTGGATTATTTTAACTTGGACCAGCAAGTAAACATGTAGCGACACACTAAAAACTGCTCAGAACACATTTTAAATGACTCAAGTTTAACCACTCAACTGTCACCTCCTTTTTTTTAAACATAGATGTGAAAATGCACCAAATACAGACCTAAAGTGGGTCTCTTTTTAAAGAAGACACTCATCAGATTATTGCTGAAGTGCAAGCTAGGGCTGCACGATTAACCGCATGCAATTGTCATGCGCATCTCGTCAGTAAAGCCGGTTCTGTGGTTAATTGTTAATCTCCTTCACGTGCTTTTAAATGGAGCGGCATTTAATACACAGACCCATAGATGGCATGCGATTAATCATGTAGCCCTAGTGCAAGCATTTCAAGAAATGAAAGACTAAAAATAGTTAGAGAAATTTACATTTACTGTAAAGAAAATGTAGTGTAATAAAATGTTATTTTATATAAAACAATAATTACAAAATATTGTGAAACCTATGAAGTTATTTTACAAATTTGCTGATATCACAAAAATTGAGGTTCCTATGAGATTTTGTTAAGGCACTATACCAAAAATACTTTTTAAATACATCTTCCTGTCACAAATGTATACATTTCTGTTACAGTAATACTTATATCACAAAGTAACCACCAGATATGGAACCTTAAAACTTTCTAAGAATATGTTTTCTCAAGATTAGAAAAAGTTTTGATTATGAAATATTGTAGTAAATTTTGTAATATGACACTTGACACGCCCACTAGGAGGAGGAGCCTGCTAAAAGTAGTCTGATTACAAGGATGGCTTTTGAGTGTTTAAGTTTTTTAATTATGTAGCTTTATAGCTTTTAAATTAGGATGATTACTAAAGTATGTCATAGGTAAAAAAAAAAAAGGCAATAAAAAAAGAGTGCCAAGCATCCTGCTAGCAGGACGCTGACAGTTAACAGGTTGTTAATATATAACAGTTAATCAAACCACTCTGGATTGTGGATTAAGAAACACATCTGAATGAGGAAGTGCCACCCAGATCTCACCAAGAGGAGGAAATGTGTGCTGAAAACTGATATCCACGCTTATTTGCGTAGCCAGTGGTGCTTTACAATTCATGCTGGAAGAATTTTTATATTAGGCTTTAGTGTGGTATAAATTGAATTGATTAGTGCTATTTTTAGTATCATCAGTGGTGTTTCAGTGTTGATTGCCTCGTGATCTGTGACCCTCTCCTCTCTGCTGCTCTTGTAGGCTGCTGTTGGCAGCATCCAACTCCAAGTGCTTTAAATAACAGCCATTTGAGACTCCTCCAGAGTTGTTTAAGGCACCCAGGGCCTGTTTGATTACTGTTCTTAATCTTGTTTGGACAGATCCTATCTCGACTTTATCACTCTGAAACCTACTAATGGCTCAAGTTTGGCTTGGATGAGGGATGGAGAGTACAAGCCATAGAGTCAAATAGCTTTATAATTGCATGCTTTTTTTTTTTTTGTACTGCATTGCATTGCATTGCACAAAGAGCTTGTCATGTGGTATGTGCACGTCTGTTTGCCGAAGCATGTTGAAGAAGCATGCCAGATTCCACTGTAGATAATAGATATTAATATTTTTAATATCTATCAAGCAGTGTCCTAGCAACCATTCAGAGCATCTTAACAGCTCCCTAAAAATGCCATTATGTATCTCTCTGTCTTTGTCTATAGTATGTTCACTTAGCTATTCCCTAGCAACTGCCTATCAACACCCTTGCAACCAGAACACCCTAACGGTCTTGTGATCCCTAACAACACCCTAGCAACCACTTAAAACAGGCCTGTCATGATCACAAATATTGTGCTGATGATTAATTGTCATACAAATTCTGTGTGATTTAATGATTTAATGTTAAAATTGGCCCATATGATTTATTTTAGTGCTGTTAAAATTAATAATGTTTCTATAATTAATTCTTCATTTATATATATATATATATATATATAAGTTTTTTTCAATTATATATTATAGTAATATTAGATTTTTTTTTTCTGTATTCGTTTTCCTTCTTTTTTTACTACTTGTGTATTTGATGGCATTTTTTTTAAACGCAATGCCATTATCTGTTGTCTGTCTTTCTCACTCAAAGACATATATAACCTTCAAACCTTAACAACTTACCAGCAACAATCTTGTCTTGATGAGCTTCCTTTCCTAGTTAATAGATTGTGTTTTTTATTAGATATATTTGAGTCTCATTTAATGAACTAATCAAGCAGCTCTTGGCCAGAGAGACAGAATTTTAATTATGCTCCGATGGCAGTTTTATTAAAGATGTACAACCTCGTGCTGTGCTGAACTGGCATGTGTGTAAAGCTTTGATCATTTCTGGACGTCTGGATGGTTTTCTGACTAGTCCTCACCTTCCACGTCATCTCGTCTTCATTCACATCTCCTCTCTGCTTTGCTCTTTTCCTCCTTGTTTTCTCTTTTGAGAGCTGCTTTACTGCCTTGTTGGCACTCTTTAGTTCCCAGGAACAAATGTCAGTGGTTGCAGGGAACGTTGACAAGCCTGTCCGCTTTAGCTGCATTGTAATCTTTTGCACTTGAGGCCTGTATTATTAGGGCATATAGTATGACAGCACCCTTATCAGATTGCATGGCTGTTTGCTCTCAGCGGAAGCCCCTGTTGTTTGAAGTGAGTCACCCATTGTGGTCGGCAATATGATGCTTTAGAAAGTAAAACTTTTGTGTGGATTTCCTATTTGAAATGTTACAGAGCTTTGTTCATTTGCACTTTATAGCATGTATAACTGTGTTGCATGTACGTATTGAACATTAATTGGAAATGATTTTAGGATAAATCCTATGAAACCTGTCAAGAACAAATCCAGGTCATGCTTTGACCCAAAATCGAAATAATGAAATAAGTGCTTATGTTGTACTGCCTTTGATTATTTTGATATAAATCAGCATAGATGCTTGTACTATAGTAGGTTTTTACATTTTTTTTTTTTTTTGTTAATTACTTTTGGGTTATCGTAATGAGAAAGTGCCATAATGGAAAAAGATCCAGACAGTCCAAAGAAAAAGTTGAAGAACATGTACACATGTAGGCCAGTTTATACAGATGGAACCTCACAGATCAGCAGAGGTTTGCACTACAGGACAGTGATTTTAGTTTTGGCCCCAAACTGAGTCCCTAGTTTGAAGCCCAGCTGGAATGTTTAATTTTAGTGAATCCAGATCCTCACTTATGCACACGTAATCATCTTTTCCAGAATTCATCTCAAGCCTGTGTTTAGTGGATGGTCTGTTTAAAGTTATTCTCACAGACTGTGGTGTATTCTGGCAAAGAATTGCTCACTTAGACAGGAAGTGGCCATTTGACATTTGACATTTTATGCAACCAGTCAGTTAATCTTTTCCTCACAATGTATAATTATAGGCGAATTTAAATAGAACAATAATTCACCAGTGTGCTACCAAGTGTGTTAGCCATTTGTTGAAAAAAATAGGAAAATACATTCTGTTCTGTTTTTTTTTTTTTTTATAATGAAGTGCTAGTTTTGCATATATTTTTTTTAAATGTCTTTTGCATGCTTTTTAAAATTTTAATTCCAGTCATTTCATTTCAGGAAAAATATTTTTTTGTTCACTGGCACGTTTTGTTTTCATGGTCATTTTCATTAATGATGACATTAGTGTCTGCAAATGGGTCAAAGACGAGACCATTTTCGTGCCCACATCAAATAAAATTTACAAAAAGGATTTTATATACAGAAAGTAAAGTGTCTACTGTTATAAATAACTTTTGTGAAAATGAAATGTCAAAATATGGGTGAAATAATGTTCAGTCTTCATTGAGCGTAACAGACATTTTTATGCAAAAATGAAACGACATACTTATTCTGACCGATACTTATTAAATATATAAAAGAATTAGTGATCATGCTAAATTTTATTACTTTTAAATGATTAAAAACTTCCTGCTAACAAATGAGTAAAACCTAGTGGTTTGAAAGATAGTGGCACAGTGGGTTTATTCTGTAAATCATGGTAAAAATCTATGATAGTCATTATTTTTTGCTCAGAAAAAATAAAACTAAACATCACATGAGAACACAACACCCTGAACATGTACCAAGTTACCCAAATTTAATTACCAAAACTTTATTTTTGGTTTTCGGGTAAATGAAAACTTTAATACATATATTGACAGCATTTATCTTTGGTTCTACAGTTTCTGTGTCTCTCCTGAAAGAGTGTTATATGCTGGTTTTGTGGTGATCATTATATTCAGTAGTAGAATCGAACAGCGATCTGTTAGTTCGGTTGGGCTCTGGCTCCCAGGGAATGTGGAGAGCTGCTGTCTGACTCTGGGCTCTGATCCAGTGCCACAGAGAGCTTAAGCTGAGGAGAAACTGGCTGGTCAAGGACTTGATGCTTACAGTTATGAATAAATAATGAGTCAGTGGTCCACTGCAACTTATTTATAACAGCCCTCTGTTATTTATTCAGTCCGTTTGCCAAATATGGTGAAGGCGAGCCTGCTGTGTAAACATCCCTGTTCGGTTTCCCATCTGCACATCTCAAGAAATGAATGTAGGAGAGAGCCAAATGCTATCCCCAGTAATGCTGCACCAAAATGAAAATTTTACCTGAAAACTGAAACTGAAAATAAAGTTTTGGTAATTAAATTTAGGTAATTGAACTCAGTATGCCAGTCGTAGTAAATTTCTTAGACAACGAGGCCCCCCAATATTTACATAAGTAAATATAAGTAAGTTACAAAAGCACTGAACTGCCTTTTCTGTCATTCTTTCATTAAAGGGGTGGTTGATTGCGATTTCACTTTTTTAACGTTAGTTAGTGTGTAATGTTGCTGTTTGAGCATAAACAATATCTGCAAAGTTACGAAGCTGAAAGTTCAATGCAAACGGAGATATCGTCTTTTAAAATTCTGGCAGTTTAATGACTACAAAAACGACTGGTAAGGGACTACAACGAGTTACTTCCCGGGTCAGATACGTCATGGACCCAGATAAACCCCGCCCCCGGGAACATGCAGCAAAGGGGCCATGCTACGCTGCTTTAGAGAAGAGGAAGAGAAAACTAGGGGTGCACGTAAAAATCTATTCATATATGAATCGCGATTCTGTCTTCTATCGATTCTAATGTATTCACAAGTTTCAAAATCATTAAAGCAGCGGTTCTTAATACTGCAACACGCTCTGCATCTCGCTCTCTCTCTCTCTCTCTCTCATTCATTATCGTCAGATCAGCTCCAACAAACTGTTCCAAATATACACTTATTTCCACATAGCTATGAGAAGCGTTATACATGGTGTGCGGTTGCCGTGCTGTATTAAGGCTTTAATTGGGATCAAACCGTATATTAAAAGCTAACAGAAACAGTAGCACTTGCAAATAACAGCATATCTAAAAGTATGAACCAACCAACAAACAAAAAAAACCATACCATTAAAAGCCGTGCTTGCACAGGTTCTGCGTCATCTTCACTAATATCCTCAGCATCTCATTCGGGCTCAAATTGATAAGCAATATAGACAACACCATTGTTTACAATACAACCGGAGCACATGCCGCTGAGCTGAGGGGCGGGACGTTCAGACGCGCAGTAGAGGCGGTTTAGCGAATCACAACACACTGGACCAGCTAACCAATCAGAGCCCAATACGTATTTCTGAGGGAGGGGCTTCATAAAACCAGGAAATAATCTGGGCATTTATCAGAGAAGGGACAGAGAGGTGTGGAATAGAGGTAAATTATGTGAAAAATAATGCGTTTTTCAAAAAACTAAGTATGAACATATGTTTGACTGCACCCCATAAACACAGTCAAGCCTAGAAAAAAAGCAGTCAACCACCCCTTTAAATATTTCTATGTTCGATTTTCCTTCAAAATAACATAATATAGTTTCACAATATCGTTTTGCCATAGTACTGGTTAGCTGCCATAAAGAAATGCTGGTGCATGCCTGTGTAAAAATGACAGTTCCTGACAGCTTTTGATGTCCATAATATGTCATGTATCTGTTTTTCTAATCTTGTTTCTATGCTAAATAGGGCTGAGGCCGCAGGGAAGTAAAAAAAGCTTGGCTTTTTATGATTTTCTGGTATCTTGTTACTCACTGAGTTTGTAATATTTAAGGTTATAAATGTAAACAAATTGGTAGGTTAGAGATCTGAACGCAATTTAATAGTGGCTGAGTAATTGTAAGTTTCTAGATCAGTGAATCTCTAGTGTATTTCATGAAGAAGCTGTGAAATAATAACATGACAATGCATGAAACAGGCATTAGTTTCATCTTGTTTTTAGTTTATTGCCGTCTTGCACTCTCTGGCGCTGTCTTGTTCGCAAACCGTTGCATCAGCAAGGTGATTTCATCTTCAGTGTAATGACTCTTTTCCTGTGCACAGTATTACCAATGTTGTTTACCATAATTGATCTGTTTAACAGAGATGCATTAGCTTGCAGTTGTAGGATGCGTGTGACTGAAGTACACAGAGTTAACATATTAGATGCCGTCAAGCTTCACATACTTTAAGGGCTCACAGGTCTTATAAATATGTTTTCACAGTTGTAAGTCACTCAAGAGGAAATTAGTACACTGCTGCAGGAAACCGCTGATTCAATACGGATGAGAAACCCATTTCCTGTTTATAGTGTCAACTATTTTAGCATTCATTCCTTGGCATGAGAAGTGTGTTAGATGTCCTGAGGTAACAACATACAGCGTCCATATGTTGTTTTGCAGTCATTCTATTTGGCAGATAAGAAGCTTTCTAATCTGAGGATATTGCTAGAGTGTGATAGCCTTCGCCCTAGGGTCACACAGGGCTCTTTTTTTACGCGCACATATTGTATTTTACATTATACAGACGTTGACCATACACTCAGGTTCAGGTTCTTTATTGGCATCTATGGTTACATGAAGAACTTTTAACATCCATGGATCCTTTTCTGTTGCACAAAAGGTTCTTAATGTTCTTCACACTAATCAAAAATGTTCGCTGAAAGGTTCTTTGGAGAACCCAAAAAGGTTCTTCAGTGGCATCGCTGTGAAGACTCCTTTTTGGAACCTTTATTTATAAGATGTAGAGTATCTGCAGGTTTTCTTTAGATTTGTTTGAATTGTATTACGATCTAACAGAGCTTCTAAAGAGCTCTTGTTTGCATAAACATCTAACAACACAACAGTTTCCTCACCCATTATGAAACGCTGGAATCTGCAACCTGATATGGAAGCATTTGTGCCTAAATGCACATAGAAAGCATGCAATGCAACACAGTGCTGGTAAATATGAATGACTGTTTGACTGAGACAGTCATTGTTGTCCTGTTGGAGAAGGGGTTTATGGTAGCATCTACAGTGCATTACTCCAGAGGGCTGAAGCAGCATTCACAGACAAGACTTAAGACTCTGATTAGAGACTTTGTATAATCCATTTAGTTAAGTCAATGGACAAGACCCTCGGTAATATGACGAACAGACCTCTGGGAACACAGATTCCCTCTAGTGCTGAACCCTGGTGGCTTACTTACGTTGTCTGTGGGCAGTTGAGAAGTAACATGAACATGTTGAGAGACTTTTTTCTCAACGTCTAGTTTTTATGTTAAAATGTATATGAAGGAGTATATTTTTAGTCCTACAATAGAGTGTATAGTGTCTCTATTATAATCCAACCTGTATTGCTTTCTTGTAACAAAAAGATAATCTTGGTCAAAAAGCTTATTTCTGTACAATGAAAACTGTATCTCCAAGATGCATTACTGTTATGGTGCTTTTTTACTTTTTGGAGCTTGGTGGTAAAAATCACCATCCAGTTTTGTTGTATGCAAATTGCAGCTTGGACATTCTACCTAACATCTCATCTCAAAATAAAAAAATACTGTGTTGGAATTAGATGAGGGTGAGTGAAGTATTTGGCAAATAAATTGTCAAATATCTCTTTAATTATGCAATGCACTTTTATACAATAGTCTTATTCTGTGTTCAGCGTATTTGACAGGGACTCTGAGGTGTTCAGAGATGTATGTACCTTAACTGAGCCTACAGATTCGGCCGAGCCGGAGTGGAGTGTTACTGCCAGCATGAGAGTGGATCGGCTGTCATCCAGCTGGAGTTTCTTGTCAATGAAGTGAGTTCTGCCCTCACCATAGACATAGACATTTCCCTACTTTCTCCAGGATTTATCCCTCTTCCTGACATTGCGTGTAGCTTTTGGTTGAATAATAACTATTTTAATCTGTTCAAAATCTGATGAATTACAAATGTAGAGCACTTTTATTTCAGTCATTTATTGTGTTTTTGTGTGTTGGGTCCATAGGGGGCGCTGGTTAGTGCCTTGGCAGATGACAGTATTCATTTGTGGAATCTGAGGCAAAAACTTCCAGCCATCCTTCATTCTCTTAAATTTAATCGGGAGAGGTAAGCGTCCTGTGTACAAATAAACCATGCACCACTGTTGTGATATGGCTATTGCGATTGTAAAAACACAAATTATATATTTATCATCCACTCTGAGAATGGGTCGCTTTAACATGCATTTACGAACACAACATGCACCAAACATCTTCCCTTACTTGGTGAGAGGCACTTATCAACCAATGAGAAGTTTTAAGAGCTCTCTGTGTTTTTGTGGCGTCACAGGCAAACACCACTTACATTTTCTTCAGAAAATACAAAAGTTGGCCTTTAGCTAGGCTTTCAAAGTTTTTGTCTTTTTTTTTTTTTTTTTTTTTAAGTAGCAATGTACTTTGAGTTTCTACATTTTCTGTTAATCAACAGACCACGAAGGCTTGAAATGAATGTTTGTTCAGAGACAGGAGGGCAGGACAGTGTTCTCAAGTGTCCTCAAATGCATATAGTCTTGATTGGTGTCCCATTCAGAAGACACACAATGGCAGTAATGCACAGTCGTCCACAGTAATGCCAGATGATTTATCAACCGTGACTCATTCATTTTGCTAGATTTCACTCTGCTGTTATTGCCATTTCATCCTCAATGCGTCACGAGGCACAAATCAGTAAAATGTTCGCCATCATATGAGATAATCACAGGGAATATTTCACTTTGTTTAAGGTCAGCTCTCTCCTTGTCTTTGGCAGGATCACGTTTTGCCATTTGCCGTTTCAGAGTAAATGGCTGTACGTGGGCACAGAGAGAGGGAACATTCACATTGTCAATGTGGAGTCCTTCACCCTCTCAGGCTACGTGATCATGTGGAACAAAGCCATTGAACTGTGAGTGTCTAGACACCGTGAACTCCAGTGATTCTCATGTGTTTTCTTCTACTGTTGGGTTTGGGAGATTTTAATTAAAGGTCTTATGTACACATATTTACACAAGATCAGCATGCTTGATCTCTTCATACCACCTCAAAATATTTTCCTCATAAACTCTCACTTCTCTTCAACAGTTCCTCAAAGACTCACCCTGGACCTGTAGTTCATATCAGCGATAACCCTATGGACGAAGGGAAAGTACGAAATATTGACTATTTGGGGATCAAATAAATTCTCACAAGCTTTCAGTTAGCATCATTTCAGAAAAGTTGTGTTTCTTTTTTGCAGCTTTTAATTGGTTTCGAGTGTGGCATAGTTGTGCTGTGGGACTTGAAATCCAAGAAGGCTGACTATCGGTACAACTATGACGAGGTGAGACTTTGTTATTGTGGGATGTGGACCATTTGCCCATCCTAACTGGATGTCACATTTTCAGGTCTAGGTCTTTTTTCAAGAGCTTTGTTTAAAGCAAAGCTACTTATGCTTGTTCTGTAACATCCCTGAAAGGAAGGAAGGTCTCCTGTAGAGATGGGGTGTACTCCAAGTACTCAGCTGTGACAGTAGTGATTGATCACAAAAACACAACAATAATTGCATATTATTCTCTTTGATACAGTAAACTACTTTAAAACTCATTGACAGCTCTACGTTTCCAGCCATCCTTACATTCACATGTTCACTTTTAGTATTAGTTGTGACATTTTTGGCAGTAACTTGCTGCTCACATAAGTCAGTAAATTACACATTAAAAGTTCACATCAAAAGAAAGTAAAAAACAGAACAAATGCTTTTCTATGAAAAAATTTTGGGAAAAAAAAAAGTGTGCGGAAACAATTTTCGCTCAGAAATTGCTAGTAAATTTCACAGTTAACTACTAAGAAACGTCAAGTAACAGTTTGAAGTAGAAAGACTTAAATAGTATTTTCTTGGTTTTTAATGTTTGAAAATGAAGGAATTAAGACAGTCATAAATATTAATATTCTAATTTTGCAGTTGTAATGTAAAATAAAATTCTTCATCTTTTTAATTTTTTTGTTTTACGCTGTTTTTGTTTAATTTTATGTTTTATTTTAATAATAATAATTATTATTATTTTATAGCCATATTGATATATAATCACAACATTTGTGAAACAGACTCCAATAGCCTTTGTTTTATTTAAAACTTCGAAAAATAATTTTTTGCAGTGTATATGGTGACACATGCAGCAAAATGGACAAATTGACTACTCAAATAAACAACTCTAGTCTACAGGAAGTAACTTTTTTCAGAAGCGTTTGTGTTATCTATGAGGAACGGAACTGAGATGTTTGTTTGTTATGTTTATTATTGTTGACTCATATAAGCTGTCACAACACATGAACCGTAGTTTGCCTGACCTGGTTTCTCTTGTGGTTGATTACTCATCTTTTGTTTGGCCTGTAGGCGATCCACTCTGTGGCTTGGCATCACGAGGGGAAACAGTTTGTGTGCAGTCACTCAGATGGCACGCTTACCACATGGAATGTACGCGCTCCTGCCAAGCCTGCCCAGATCATTACGCCGCATGGTAAGCTTCTGCCCAAACAAACTCCCTTCCAAGTTCCTCAGGTTGAGCACTTCAGGGAGCACAGAATAAATATTAAAAGACCGTAGAGGTGAAGTGTGTCATTTGAGTTCCCTTAGCAGCGCCAATGAAATAAAAATGATTGTTTCCAAATAGGTTTCTGAAACACGTCCATGTTTTTAAAGAGTCACTATACTTTCAGGCAATCAGCCTATGAACGACTTACTTATGGACCCTTTTCACTGACTGTGATGACATGTTTCCACAGTTATTAACCTTGTAAATCTAATAAAGTTTTGTATATTTTTAATGGTAACTGCATGAGTGTTTCTAACACTCAGCAGCTCTTTCTCTTCTCTGACCAATGTAATCAATCTCACTACACTTTTTTTCTTCATTTGTAAAGTCATAGAAACATTATCATGGATTTTTGCTATTGGTGCAAATGAGAGAGTAAAAATTATATTTGTTGTTTTTGTTCACCACTTTAGAAGTTTACCCAACTATGACAACTTCTGCTTCTGAAAACTGTTTAATTGTGTTTCACTGTGTGAATGTGTTTCAACCTCCAAAAAACGACAAACTCCAGCTTTAATACTGCAGATTTTTCACTAAAAAAATCCAACTCCTTAATAAGGGTGAAGCAAAATAATCTATTTACAAATGCATCATGATGCTTTATCAGAAGTGCACAATTTGTCCACAAAAATTAATCATTGAAATTATTATTCTTAAAATGAGTAATAGATGCACTGAAAACGGTTTTGAAATCAAATTAGGACTCCATGAATCAAAATAAAACCATGAGGTGCGTAAAGGTTTCTACAGTTAATTTATGGTTCCCATGATAAAAATACACAGATACTGGAGATCGAAAAGGAGATAAAAATACACGAAGGCATATTTATATGCACAGCTTGTTTAACGTGCAGTATTCTCTCTCAGGTAAACAGCCCAAGGATGGAAAGAAGCCAGAGCCATGCAAACCCATCTTGAAAGTGGAGTACAAAACTACCAGGGCAGGGTAAGGCTTCAGAGGAAGCTGAACTCTGAGTTGCATTCAGGAAGCAAACAGAGCATGATGCATTGCACACGTTGACTGTCTGGTATAGGTGCTTCTGTTTGTTTTTCTGTGACATAAAATATACAGCTAATATGACGATACATTTTCTCAGGGTTGCATTCAGGTAGCAAACAGAGCATGATGCATTGGTTTGAGACTTGTGCAACCTTGCATTGCGAGAGACTGTCTGGCATAGATGCTTCGGTTTTATGGGTTTTACGGGGATGACATGATGTTTTCAGAAGACTGACATAAAATATACAGCTAATATTACAGTACATTTTGTATTGCTTTTAATAATTTTCTTCATTCCACTCTTTCTGAACGAAACACTAATTTGTTTCACTTCCGGCTTGGCTTATTTTTGCATCATGGAAAAATGAGATTTGTTCATTTGTTTTGTTAAGGGACCCATTCATGATACTGTGTGGAGGTTTGTCATATGATACAGTGGGCAGGCGAGCCTGTCTGACTGTGATGCATGGGAAAAGCACTGCAGTGCTGGAGATGGACTACCCCATAGTGGATTTCCTTACGCTGTGTGAAACCCCATATCCAAACGGCAAGTCACTGCCCCACCTATTGCTGGATTTTCTCCCATAACGATTACTGTATATTTAACAGTGCCTTTAAAAACAACAGAGGCAAAGTACAATTAAACAAAGCAGCATTTGTTGAATTGTTTTTTTTTTTTATGCTATTTTCGTATATTTTATTTATTTATTTATTATTTATAATATTTAATGAATTTATTGGGGGTTTTTTTGTAGTTAAAATTAGAGCTAGACAAATTGCTATATGTTGGGCTGGGCGATATAATGGGAAAAAAAGTTTCTTGATAATTATTATTTTCTTTTATTGTTATATACTTATATATTATTTATATATTTTTATATGCTTTTCTATGATGTTTATTTATATTTATGTATTTTTTGTTGTTGTTGTTAAATACTGACAAATTAGAATTAGACAAAGTGCCCTATGTTGGGCAATATAATGAAAAAAACAAACAAACAAACAAAAAAACTTTAGATTTCTTTTCCTTTAATGAAGTATCATTTTTTGACCAGACAGTCGTTGTTGCAAAGTAGATAATTTATGCAAGAACTAAAATAAAAATCTAGTTATGAAAAACATCTTTTTTTTCCACTAAATAATTAAGAAAAATAAGTGGTATTTTGTTAAAATGCCCCATTTAAGTGTTTAAAATAATTGTTCCTTCTGTATCCCCACAGATTTCCAGGAACCTTATGCGGTTGTTGTCCTGCTGGAGAAGGATTTGGTTGTTATTGACCTTGCACAAATTGGGTAAGTAAATGCCAAATGTCGTACAGACTCTCTTCGTTTGTGCAGCTGTTTTATAAAAACCTTTCTGTGCAGGTATCCAATCTTTGAGAATCCATATCCTCTGTCCATCCACGAGTCTCCGGTGACCTGCTGCGAATATTTTGCGGACTGTCCAGCTGAAGTCATTCCTGCACTTTACTCAGTGGGCTCCAGACAGAAGAGACAAGGGTTCAGTAAGAAGGTAACGTTCTGCCCTCCGCTGTTTAAGAAAATGGATAGTCATAAAACGTCTGATCTAAATCTGTGTTTTTATGCAGGAGTGGCCCATAAGTGGAGGTAACTGGGGCCAGGGAACACTAAGCTTCTCAGAGATTATCATCACTGGGTAAGCTATCTCTCACATGCACACACTCTTTGCTGTACCGAAGCCTTTTCACATTTAATAACTGCATTAGAGAGGGAAATAGTTTTTTGGTTTTGGAAGAAAAAGCCAGGGCTGTTACTGTTTTCTTCTGTTTTCTTTCTGAAAACAACAGGCATGCTGATGGATCGATCAAGTTTTGGGATGCCTCAGCATGTGAGTTTCTGCCTCAGAAAACATACTTTTATGTTTTTTGTCACAAGTACAATCTACAGCAGTGTTACTCATTGCGCGGCTCGCCAAGCTTTAATTTGTGGCTCGCATGGCAGTAAAGAATGCAATGATATGATTAGTACAGATATTTCATAAAAACATTAAAAACAAGCAGGGCTATAGCATAATCCATTAAAAAAAAAAACTCAACTGTGTCTACACCGGACACGAGCGTCACGATGCGACACAACAAAAGACAAAAGAACGCATTATAATGAGTGACGTTGTCTACACTGGATGTAGCAAGGCGCGATGCGACACGATCCCCGTCAGTAAACTGATGCCGATCGTTCTATTTATGACGAACTGACACAAACGGTCGCGTATCCAGTGTACACAGACTTTTGATGTTCCAGCGCGACACGACAACTATCGCTTCCGGTGTGGACACGGTGACAGTGTCTGCTGTATTACAAATAATTTATATTTAAAAAATACCGAAAACAGCGGAATCAAGATGGAAGTATATACTAGAAAAGATATTTAAACTTGCTCAGCCCTTACGTCCATGACATTGACTGACTCACTGCAGAGTTGCCAGTTTTGGCAATCTTTCCAGCTCTTAATGCCGAATGTGCTCTTGGATGCTTATACATGATGGGCTAATGTAGAAGAAAATAACTTTAAATAAAAATAACCCCCCTTTGTATTGCATTACATATTGGATGTTCAGGAATGACCACTGATCTACAGCATTATTTTGAGTTGGAAAAATAATAAGAATCAAAAAATAAATATGTTGGCCAGTTTGATTTTGCTTTCAGCTACCAAGAGTAAAACACTCTCAGCTACATTTAAGACATTTTTACAGATTTTGCAGATATTTTACAGATTTCTCTCTAATTTTAATCATTAAATGCAGTTGAAGTCTGCAGATTTCATCCGCTAATAATTTAAGATGCTGAATTTAAAGATGCTGAATTTGTTCTTTCGTGTCTGTCAGTAATGCTGCAGGTTTTGTATAAGCTGAAAACAGCGAAGGTGTTTGAGAAGCCCCGCGGTAAAGAGGAGAAATCCAGCACTGAAATTGTGGATGAAGATCCATTCGCCATCCAGATCCTGTCCTGGTGTCCAGAGAGCCGTGTGCTTTGTGTGGCTGGAGTATCAGCCCATGTCATAGTCTACAGGTTCAGCAAACAGGAAGTCACCACTGAAGTGGTTCAGGTCTGACCCATTTAAATTCATGCATATATGTCTGATTGTGCAGGATGTATACATGTGCAGTTAACAAATGAACAAGATATTAGTTTAAAATGTGTAGATTTGTCTAAGGCAAATTTCAGATGTAGCTGGTCAGCATTTGATTTACGTTCTTTGCCACTTTTAATTCATTTCAAATGGTCCTGCTATGTGACAAATGCTTAATATGAATATGAGGTCCTAAAAACTGCATGGTGATTATAATGCAATTAGAAAAATGCTGTTTAAAACTGTTTTAGATAGAGTTTAGTATGCACACTGCAGGATATTTCATTAAGCATTAAGTTGTTTTGACACATCGTTTCCAACAGTTAGAATACCATATGCTGCATCCACACAAATGAGTAAAGCTCTCACTTATTTATGCTTATTGATGCTAAAAACCTTGTTTTTTAATGAGGAGGTGTCACACCGCAGGACTGAATAAATGAACATGGAAGTAGCTCCACATAAATATTGCAAATATAACTAATAGCGGGTAAAACTCTTCTTTATACTTACAAGCCTAGAGAATATCTTTCTGTTGGGGTATTAGCAGTATTACATAATTTTAAAGCTCCCCAAGAGATTTTTCAATTAGAAATTAATTTGATGAGACACTTTACAAGAGAAATCTGTGTATATAAATGCAGAAATATTCATATTTCATTATACCGGTTAATAACAATGGTACCATGTACAGTTCAATTTAATGTCCCTTCTGTGTATTTTCTTTTCCTCTAGATATCCTTTTCCACTTGTACTTGTTAGGTGTCCTTCAGTTGTATATGAGAGTTATGGAGATTTCTTTCTGCTTTTAGATTTTTGACTTTACATATTACCTTGGAAAAAAAAATAGAATTCAAATTAATATAAAATATTATTTTAAAGGTAGGCTATTATGTAAGTCATTTGTAGAGTCAATCTCTAAAGTCATTTCAACACTTATGATAATTAAAAAAAAAAATCAAATAAATATAAATATATTTAGTATTTCTATTCATATAATTTCTGTCCATATTCATTTTAATACTTTGGTCCCACTTTATATTAGGTGGCCTTAACTACTATGTACTTACATAAATAAGTACAATGTACTTATTGTGTTCATATTGTATTGCAAACACTTTTGCTGCTATTAAGGTGGGATATGGGTAAGGTTAGGGACCGGTTTGGTGGTATGGGTAGGTTTAAGGGTGGGTTAAGGTGTAAGGGATGGGTCAACAGTGTAACTATATTTGTAAGTGCAGAAAGTAATTACATGCAGGTATTCTTTTTAATATAAATACAATGTAAAAACATGTATGTACACAATAGTTGCATTGTACCAAATGATTCATTTAAATGTAAGTACATAGTAGTTAAGGCCACCAATACTTTTCTATATCTCACAGTTCATGATGAGGACAGTCAGTTTTGTTGAAAATGTAAAAATATTAAATGATTTGCATAGATAATTGTGTTTATGGACAAAATTAAGATTGATGTGACTTTCTTTTTTTTTTAATGAAAAAGTACAATTACTCTATTGTCAACTGCCTATATAACTCTGACTTAATAATTTTTTGGCCATTAAATGCATGGAAATCTGTATCTCCGTCTGTGAACATGTGGGTCTTTGAACATGCACATGGTTGTATGTATTTGATGGCAGTTTTCTTGTGTCTGTAGCTCCTGGAGGTGCGTATGCAGTGTGAGCTGAGTGAAGTAGAGTCTCCCGAGGGCGGAGGCGAGCAGGCGTCGGCTGTTTCTACTCCAGGAACCTCATCCAGCCCTCAGACCAGCCTGCCTCAGTCCCACCCCTCCACCAGCAGCAACAACTCCTCTGACGGCCTGCGAGATAATGTGCCCTGTCTCAAGTACAGTCTGTTTTTATCTATTTCAGATTCACTCGTCTTTTCATGTGTAATTTTACAGGTCTGAGCTATAAACTTGGCCATGTGGACCAGATTTTTGCCTAAATTTCTGGCTGTTTGATCACATGATTTTTGTCTGTGCTTATATTAGCATGTAGTTAATTGTGTCCTGTGTCTTACTTGGCCAGGGTCAGGAGTTCTCCTCTCAAACAGTCTCCGGGTTACCAGGTGGAGCTGCTCATTCAGCTGGTGTGGGTCAGCGGGGAGCCGCCACAGCAGATCACCAGCTTGGCCGTCAACTCTGCATATGGCCTGTAAGTCCACGAAACGACAACACAAACTCATTTACCGCGCCTATGATGTGTTTACGGTGCATTTAAAAACATTTCCTTTCCACAACAGCTGTTCATTATCTTTCAGACAAGTTTTATGTGTCATGATCCATCATATTAAAACCTAGCTGCCATGCTTGAATAATGGTTCTTTATTACAATAATTAAGAATTTCAACTACTTGAACATTATTGAAATGCACAAATGTAATTAGCCACAATATGCTCTTATACCCGATTACCATCGCTAAAGATATTTGAATTTGATATTCAAGTCTATAAAGTCTATCAGTCAACATCTATCAGTTAACAACTGTGTACAAACAAATGTTAAATAATCATAAAATCATCTGTTGCTGAATTTAAAATGTAATATTTTCTGGTTTCGGGAAGGAGATTTCAGTTTAACATCTGGTGTGTCCTGGAGCCTCGAGTAGAAACTGTGAATAAATTAATGCTGCGCAAATGTTGTAAAGCAAACTGTCAAAGCTAAGAAATAGCAGTTTACTTTTTAGTTCTAGATTCTTAAGTGCAGTTTTACTTTTACTTAAATGTTGACATAATACCCATACTTTAACTTCTTAAGTAATTCACCACTGGCAGAAATATTAAGCCGCACAAACTGTTGTCAGCATTGATAATAATAAGAAATCAGCATATTAGAATGATTTCTGAAGGATCATGTGACACTGAAGACTGGATTAATGATGCTGAAAATTCAGCTTTGCATCACAGGAATAAATTGCTCATTAAAATATATTACAACAGAAAACAGTTATTTTAAATTGTAAGAATATTTCTTAATATTACTGTTTTTCCTGTATTTTTGATCAAATAAATGCAGCCTTGGTGAGCATAAGAGACTTCTTTCAAAAACAGTAAAAAATCTTTATCACTCCTTACTTTTGACCGGTGGTGTGTTTCTGTTGTGTGTTTTACAGAGTTGCTTTTGGAAATGGTAACGGTCTTGCAGTGGTAGATTACCTTCAGAAAACGCTTCTTCTGAACGTGAGCACAGCTGAGCTGTACGGCTCAACAGATCCTCATCACAGACAACCACGCTCGCCCCGCAAAACCAGACAGCCCTCGGCAGGTAAACAAACAAAACAAAAGAGAAAGCTTCATCTTCTTACTAATAATCATAACCTCTGCATGTTGTCAGTCTGTGTTTCTGTCTGATAAAGTAAAGCACATGCTCATCACGAGCAGTGTCAGTCTCTGGGCTGTGATGCTCCTGCATCCTTCAAACTGCAGGTGGTCATCTCTGGCCGAGGAACCATCTGCACCGATCTTAGAAAGTCATCCGATCCATATGCTCAAAAAGGGGCACCAGTGTTTGTTCTTTTATGTCCCCTGTCTTTGCTTGTTCTTTTTGTTGTTCACTCATCTGAGTTTCAGTCTTTGAAATGCACAGATGCCAACAGACTGAATTTAAGGTCATGCGACATTTCACATTATTGTTGGTGATATACTGATACAAAAAATATGACCAATACCAATTTTAAGTGGTGTTTGAAAAGGCAATTTATTCATTATTTAATAGTAATCAGTCACTTATTACTGTTGCTCATATTTGGGGATAGCTTCACAATTTTTCACCTGTACTGTTTTGTAGCCCATTTTCACCATGTAATAGAAAAATGTATAATTCTGAATTTTTATCTCACAATTTGGACTTTTTCTCAAAATCCTGAATTTATCTCTCACAATTTGGTCGCTGTTTCTTGCAATTCTGACTTTTTTTTTGTTCTGAGTTTATATTTTGCAATTCTGTGTTTGTATTTCACAAAAAAATTCAAAAAAGTCAGTTACCTTTTTTATTTTTTATCATGTGGTGGAAACAAGCTTCCAGTTTTGCCTGTTTTCAAACAAAAAATAATAATAAAAATTTAAATTAAAATTAGAGTAATTTTTGATGTAAAATGAACAAATACTTTGAATTGCTGTGCAATTCTTTTTTATTATTTTTAGACCTCAATCATTTATTGAGAATAATAATAATAAAGGCAGAACAAATGTCCAATCTGTCCTGAATCCAGTCTCTGGACTCTGTCAGTTCAAAGGCCTTCTAGCTGTTCATTTGATTTTGTGTCATTGTTTTGTCTCACCCTTTCAATATTCGTCTCTCTCTGTGGTTTCGTAAAGACACTCTGCATAAGAAGTCTTGCATGTCCGGCCTCTCTAACTTTTATTCTGAATCTGTGAAAAAGCTTCGTTCTTCTTACCTCAGTAAGTCACATGGCACTCATCAATGGTCTTTTCCTTCTCTTTATATCTGTCTGCATTCTTCTTTTTCTCTTTGTTTAACACTATAGTCTATTTTTGTGTTGATTTATTATTTAAGTGTTCCGTGATGTTTATTGCATTAAGTCAGCCAGGCTGTTTGGTTTAGACTTGTTTGTTTTCAACAGGTCTTTGTGATGGTAATGATGCATCAGCCACACCAGAGGAGAGATGCAAATCACCAACTTCAGGTAAAGATTCCCTCATTCTTTCACCCTCATATTTACTGGTAAAACAAAACGTATTGAGAGCATTGATTGATGGTAGTTTTATGATGAGTTGATTGACAGACCCTTAAAAGAGCAATTCAACAAAACATGAAGCTTGTGTCATAATTTACTCACTCTTCTGTTGTTCTAAACATGTATTTAAGGAGGCAGAACAGAAATCTTTTGTTTTCCATAAATCACCACCCACTGTCATCAGTGTTGGGGTAATGCATTACAAGTAACGTAATCAGATTATTTTTTTCAAGTAACTAGTAAAGTAACGCATTACTTTTAAATGAACAAGAAAATACCTGAGTTACTTTTTCAAATCAGTAACGCAAGTTACTTTGTTTTCCTGTTTACTCACTGACACCTTTCCGGTCCCCGTGTTGAGAGAAATTGGGAGTAAGTGCAGAGGCAGAGGCAGTTTCTGCAGGCCGAGGCTTACTAATTTCACTCTTGGTGTGAAAGGGCCTTTACAGTCACCAAAAAATATAACTTAATATATCCTGAATCCAGTCTCTGGACTCTGTCAGTTCAAAGGCCTTCTAGCTGTTCATTTGATTTTGTGTCATTGTTTTGTCTCAAAAATACAACTTTTGGGTTTTCTGTTATTAAAAATAAATAAGCAAGCCCAGCCCAGGTGACAAAAAGTAACGCAAAAGTAATGTAATGCATTACTTTCCATAAAAAGTAACTAACACAGTTAGTTACTTTTTTTATGGAGTAACGCAATATTCTAATGCATTACTTTTAAAAGTAACTTTCCCCAACACTGACTGTCATTTTATACTGCAAAGTTCCAAAAATGTGAAATGTAGTATTCTAGACACTCAACATGTTCAATTTGTGTGGACTGTGGCTTTTGAGGTGCAATGTGTAATTTCTGTAGCACTAGACTGAACTAAAGGACCCTTGTCGGCATGGTTTGAACAAACTGGTAGTCCCATGCAATTCCATTGGTGATACAGAAATTACACAGTCCAATTTATAGGCAGACATATTGACAAACACTGCAATGCCAGAGCATTGGACGTGAAGCTCTGTTATAGTTAAAAATTCTTTAGCACAGCAAAAAATGAAAACAATTCTGCAAGCGTCGTCAGAATCCCAGCCAGGTGTGCTGACTAAGTACATTTCATTTACAAGGAATTTGACTTTGATATGCATATACAGTAGTTGCCAAAAGTTACATAAGACCCTATCGGCTGTGTCATATTATTATGCGGACTGTATTGTTACTATAGGCTCCGGTTCACCGTGCAATTCTGATGAAGACAGCAAACAAAAGTTCATTGACAAGGGTACGGTACATTATAAACACACCTTTTATAAACAAGGGTTTTTTTGCCCTAGGTAATCTTTTATTTTCTTTGATTGGTTCTATTCAACACATTTTCCAGTGAAGTCCAAAAGCAAGCGGATATCCAAGACTGTTGCCAGTGATTTTGGTACTGTATAACGTTCATATTACAGCAGTCTGGGCCTCTCAGTTTCTGTGCTAATGGACACTTGTGCACTAACCAAATGAACTAACCAAACAAATTAAAATGGGTTTGCTTAAGTGCGTAGTAGAGCTGAACTTGAGCTTTGTGTATCTGTTGCTTGGTGGTTGAGTGTGCCAGTAAATAGTGGACCAGTGTGAACGTATTTGAGAGCCATATTTACCACTTTGAAAGTAGTCAGCGGTAGTGGTGAATGATTCATAAGTGCATGTTACTCTAAAAAGAAAAAAGAAAAATATTTTTGTCATTTTTTTTTTTCTAAAATGGATTGTAAAAGGCACATGTTGACATTTTAAGATTAAAACTGCTTTATTCTCATTTAAAAAAACTGTATTTCTTGAAGGAGTGCTTTTTCTAACTTTGTTTAACATTTCAGGCTTTTACTCTGCTCTGGTGCGTTTCAAGGGTAAAAATACACAGGACGATGAAAATGATGTCAGACATTTAACATACTTCTGATTTTGAATCATGATTTCACACTGAACATCTGAAATCATAGACAGGACGATCACACACACACACACAATGACAGACATTTTAGAGAGAAATGAGGCTCCTGGTGTTCTGACTCTTGATCGGTGCTGGTTTCATTGCCACTAATCTCAATGCAGTTTTCCAGGCATGATCGAGTAGCTTCTGATTGTAACATACTAGATGAACAAATGTCTCTTTTTAAGGCTGCTGATGGGCTCATGGCTGCTCTTTGGCTTCATTCTACATCATGATCCTCCAGCTGATAAATTTAGTCTCAACCTGCTTATTTCTCTCTTAAACCGGTTGATTAATACTTACTTAACTTCTTATTTACCTTTCGTAACCATTATTTCCCAGATGGCTTTGATTATATGTTCAGAACAATGTTTTCTTTTTTCCAGCTAAGATATCCCGGAAAATTAACATGATTGCTGATCAGAAAGATGGTAAGCGTTTGCTCTCTCACTTTAGTTTCTAGGAGTAGCTGTGCATCTTTTGCAGGGGATCAATTTCTTCCACGCTTGACATAAACTGGTTATTACTTCAATCAGTCTACATAGATTATCAGCGTAAAGTCTGATCTAGTTTGTGACTTATTCTAGCCTAGAACTGTCCAATTAAACAGTAAAGGTCTGAAAAATAACTTGTCACAGTTGGCTTTGTTTTTATGCAGGGTTTGAATAAATCTGATATAGTAGACACTACAATAATAAATGCAATCATTTTTTGCACGTAACAAATTAGGGGTGGGCGATATACCAGTAGACACGATTAACCGGTAGAGATTTTGGACTATCAACTCTATCATGCCCACATGATTTTGCTGTGCTACGTGGTCATGAAAACTTAACGTTTGCACGTTTTTAAGCATTGCGATTTAAAAACACGTGATTTTAAGCCATTGAAATGCAGCGAAAGAGAACTTCACTGTATGTGAAGACAGTGCTCATAGAGCATGGGAGTATTGAACAGAGCTATTTTTGGCACTTTATAGGGCTTGAACGGCTAAATACACACACTTGTATGTGTCAAAATGCCCGTCTTTGCAAGTATCCTTGTAAACACAGTAATTTAACTCTTAAGTGAAAGCAAACAGCTTTACACAGTGAAGACTATGCAGTGTTTCTATATATTTGATTACTTTATACAATGCATAGTAGCATGTCTTATTTGTTCTACCGTAGGTTTTTTTTTTTTTGTCCTATTGCTTGTAATTAGTTTCTTATTCTTATTTAATTTAATTATTACGTTTTTTTATATTGACACTGGAGGCAAGAATTATGACATTTCTATGGTAAAAATGTAGATATCATAAAGACCTTATTTATAGCAAAAATAACTATATTGTGATATATATTGTTACCGTGAAAAAAAAAAAAAGACTCATATCATGATACACGATTTTGATCATATCGCCCACCCCTACAACAAATAACTTTAAATCATGTTTTCAGGATATCATGCACTACCATTCTTCATGTGTTATAGACCTATAATATAAGTCTATATAGAATATAGACTGGCATGCATGAATGGAAAATGTACAAATGTTTTTTAGGTGCAATATATGTATTAGCTAGCTAGTTATAATGTACACTGTTCTGCGTATAGAAAGGAGGTTACGGCGTCACTGCTCTCTCCCTGGTAAGAAACAACAGAGCTCAGTGAAGGAAATGAAGAAGAAATGTACAGCGTCTTTCCGTGAGACCTCATTCTGTGACCCCAGTGAGTGGCCTTATTTTAGGCTGACCTGACCTGGTCTGGTTCATACTAACTCTCACTGGAGCGTGCCGTGTGGGGTTTGCCTGTTGTCTTGAATGATGCCGTACAATTTTGGTTTTGGTGAAACTCAAACCTTCCCTCATCTTTTTTTTTTTTTTTTTTTTTCTCCAGAGTCTTGATTTTAAACAGATTACAGATTAAAGTGTAATATTATTAGTGGAATACAGAAACATTACACAAACTCAAAAAATTCATCCATCATCCCAAAATACACACATAAAACATCATCAAACCAGCAATATCCTGTGTTAAATTCTCTGGTTTTGATTTGTTGATACTGATTTTTTTTTTTTTTTTTTTTTTTAAAGTTTACTGACAAATTTCAGACATTTTATAGGTAAATCTCAAACGACAAAGCTTGTGTCATATTTCACCCCAAAATATTATTTTATTTTTAGGTTTTATGCAGTCTTTATGAAGAAAATAGTTTATTTTTTCTTTTGATTTTGGGATAAACATGAGCTAGAAGTGTTTTTGTCAGTTTTGGTGAGACTCATCTTTTCATTGCTTTTAGAATGTGACACTAAAATTATAGGCTTGCCAGAAAGATATCTGAATGCATCTGGGTCTCTGAGAGGGAAAATAAAACAGCCTAACAATGTTCTGTAATTGGTGATTGCAAGTTATGTTCATATCGAATGGAATTGTTATGGTGATTTCATGGCAACGTTTTGTGTGCTGTTGCTGTATGTCTTGCGCATTACACGCTACACTGAAACATAAAGTTTATATTAATACTGCATATTTAATAAGAATGTATCATTAGTATATTAACTGCTTAATGACTTGACTGTTTTTGTCCTTTGATTTCAGGTGTCCTGAGGTGGTTCAGACTTGATTGTAAAAAAGTCACGATAATTGTCCTTATTGTTGTCTTTTTGTCCCTGATGGGTCACTGTGTCCTCAGACGCCAGGGACAACTCGTTCAGCCGCTCGCGCAGCTCCAGTGTGACCAGCATTGATAGAGAGTCACGTGAGGTCATTTCCTCCTTCTACTTTTGTGACTCCCTGTCCAAGAAGAGTGAGACTGTGGCAGTGCCCAGCCTGTGGGTGGGCACCTCATTGGGCAGCATGCTGGCCATCACCCTCTCTGTGCCCTCCACACCAGAGCAGAGGATGCAACAGCCTGTGGGCATCTCTTTCTGTGGTAAGACTTGCTTTACATCTGTATGTAAAAATGCATGGAAGTCATTAGTTATGTTTTCATCTTCATATTTTTACACAAATTTTGGTGTATTGCATAAAAAACACTGGATGGAAATACCAAGACACATAAAATCTTAAAAAGTGCATAAAAAATGTATGCACTCCATTGAGGCAGATCATTTTTTCCAGATACGGGGACATGCACATAAACTACGACGTAAACACTTTCAGCGAATAAAGTCCTAGATGTGCAATAAAAAACCTTGGTGATCATGTGATTAGATAACTTGGATAACAGTGAAATTGAGGCAAAAATCTACAGGCAAAAAAGTGCATTTTTCATTGTCAATAGTGTAGCGATTGTATGAAGCTTAGCTTACACAGAAGTCACTTTTCAAACCAAACTTGGTCAAAATTTGCATGATCAAATTGAACGTAAGCACAATATGTTTGAGGAACTTTTTCGCCCTTGTGTGAAACTCAATCACAATCCTGCTGAAAATAATCCAGGAAGTGATGATTTTGTTCTCTTGAACACATGGGATGGAAACGGTGCTTTATTTGAAAAGGTTTTATGCAATATTCCAATTTTCACACAACTTACATTTGTAGCTTTAAATCAAATTTGGAACTTTGGATCAAAAGAGCAGTTGATGGAAAAAAGCACACCTGTTGGTTTCACACCTGCACACATCTAGTATATTCACATAAAGCAATATATACTATATGGCAAATCTCGCAAAATAGCTCTTTATATAAAGTTGGATACATAAGTATATCCAACTTTATTACTGTATACAGTACACGCAGTATACTATTTAGCAAATCTCTGCTATGTGATGGTTTATTTTGTCGCAGAGCATATCAATATTATTGCCTAGCTCTTCATAAAAAGTTGGATTATATATATAATGTCCTACTTTATTCACATACATACAGTAGACTCATATAGCAAATCTCAACTGCTTAATTGCTTGTATCATCCCAGAATGTAACTATATTGTCACTCAGCTCTATTCTGATAAATGCAACCATAAGGCATGAAGATATTAAGATATTATAAACGTTAACATCATGACTCTCTGTTAAGCTGCTTTGAAACAATGTGTAGTGTGAAAAGCACTATACAAATACATTAAACGTGACGTGTCATCACAGGTCCAGTAGTTCGCTTGAAGGGAGGCATTTTGCGCATGGCCCAGCTGGATGCCAGCGGGACCCTTCTGCCCCACGTTTACGAGTCCTGGTATGAGCCCAACGCCCCTGAGGAGGAGAGAGAACGGCCACGGAGACGCCAGCCCACCTCGCCTCCTTCTTCTCAGGAGAACCCGGACTGTCAGTACGCTGTGGTCTGCTCAGAGAAACAGGCTAAGGTGGTGGCGATGCCCTCCCAAAACGGCGTCTATGAACACAACATCACAGAGACCTCCTTCGTACTTAGAGCCGACGTGGTGACGATGACCACAGGGGTCGGCATCGCCTGCTTCTGTGCCAACGGCCATATCATGACCCTCAGGTAACATGATAAACCTGATATTCAAAGCCATTGAATATTTTGTTTTTTGACTCGTAAGTCTGTAAACCGTCTGTTTTCAGTTTGCCCAGCCTGCGGCCACTGCTAGATGTGAACTACCTTCCCCTGACAGACATGAGGATAGCCAGAACCTTCTGTTTCTCAAACCAAGGCCAAGCCCTGTACCTCACATCGTCCACTGAGATCCAAAGAATCACCTATAGCCAGGAAACCTGTGATAACCTGCAGGTCAGACTGTGCACATTATGTTTTATCATACCTGCAAACTTGTTGTATTTTGGCTAAATTTGGCATTTTAGTTTTGGAATATATTGATTTTTAATCTGAGGTGCTCATTTTTGCAGGAGATGCTTGGAGAGCTGTTTACTCCAGTGGAGACACCAGAGGCTCCAAACCGAGGCTTCTTCAAGGGCTTATTTGGAGGTGGGGCTCAGTCCTTAGACAGAGAGGACCTGTGTAAGTATTAATCTGTCACTCACCCATAAAAACACCATCTGTTTTTCTTAAATGACTTATTATAAATGTCTGATTTTTTTTATCATTATTTTGTCTGATATCTATAGTGTTTTCAGTCAATCAAATGTTTAATATAAAAACTTTTCAATGTACATTACATTTAAAAAAATGGAAAGGTTAAATAAAGAACCTTTATTTTCAAGTGTGGTATAGAGATGAACAATATAGTGAATGTCACAAAGACACGTGATTAAAAATGAGTTTCATATTTCATTCCCAAATCAAATGAAGAGCTTTTGTGAAATCTCTAATTTTACATAAAGAAAATAAAACCTATTTTTAGGATTTTCTTTTTCAGGAAGATTTTTTTTTTGTTTCCCACAAAAATTAGGCATATTTCACTCCAAATTCTCATTAATGTTAATTCAGATTTTTTTCTCATGAAATTTGCATAAATTAATATCTGCTTTCAGTACTGTTACTTAAAAAGAAAAAAAAAAAAAACATTTTGGCCAATACAAGTATGGTAAAGAATGCACCGTATAGACTTATAGCGAAAACAGCCAGACAAAATATGAGATGCAAAAGAAACGAACACACTTACCTCAGTGGTTATCACAAATAAAAGGTAGACAAGCTTTCAGTTTATGCTATGACGATCGACTTTGTTTCTCTACTAAGTGTTGTTTAAGAATTTGTTGTGTGATTTAATCATAAACCTCTTGTGTGTTCTCGCCTGCAGTTGGAGAGGTGGCTGCTGGTAAAGCTTCACGCAGCCTGGCGCAGCACATCCCAGGTCCAGGTGGTATGGAGGGCATGAAGGGGGCCGCGTCCGGTGTGGTGGGAGAGTTGGCACGGGCGAGGATAGCTCTGGACGAGAGAGGACAGAAACTAGGCGAGCTTGAGGAGAGGACAGCAGCCATGATGGCCAGCGCAGATTCCTTCTCTAAACATGCGCATGATGTGAGATGATCACTTGCAATTCACCACTCCTGCTGCTTTTTGAAGTGATACAGAGGCTGTGTTTCAAAACTTAGTGAGCAGAGTTCAGTCCCTCCCAGATTCTGCGATCACGGAATGGAATGCGATCATTCACTGCAAACAGTGATTTTCTTATTCAATATTTTTGTCATTTTCCAGTTCAAATATCAACATTCTTAAAGATATGTTTACTTGAGATGCATAACGAATTAAGATATTAAGTCTTTTTTTCTGAATTCTTACGTGATTTTGCTTCTCAAGTAAACAAATATTGATTTAAGATTTGATTGCTAAAACGTGAAATAATGTACAACATTTAAAATGTATAGTATATAATCTTTCACTGATTACACGGATTCAGTGACAGTGTGCATTATTTACAGATAATTGCATTCTTTTATTGATTTACGCTAATTACATCATAATTTTAAGTGAAAAATGCCACAAATATTGCATTTTAGGCCACAAAAATCAGAAAAGAGTCCTTCAAAGTCATGGTGGGACTCATATTTGGTTGAGAAACGATAATTTTCATTGGTATTGATGTCCAAAAATGCTTCTCTAGGTGGGCAGCTCTCTAGGTTTTGAGAGGCAGCTGTAGTCTTTGACAAACAATGATATTTGTGTTAGCTAATTTGTTTCATAGAGAGTAAACCATCTGCCTTTCTCCACCAGATAATGCTGAAATACAAGGACAAAAAATGGTACCAGCTTTGAGGTCCCTGCAGGGAGTCAGTGGACCTTCCTATGAAGACAGCAGATCCATCATCTCTCCTCCGTTTCTTCCTTCTCTTCCTGCATCTTTCTCTCTCTGTGATGTCCAGAGACTGCCACTCTCGCTCAGCACAACGTCACGCGGCATTACCTCGAGCCGAGGAGCTGCGGAAAGACAGAGGAGACAGGAGGGGAAGGAACGGGACAGGCGAAACGCATCAGGACGGGATTTCCTTCCCTTCTCGGTGGCAGTTGAGTTTCCTCTCCTGAAAACAAAGCTGTGGATCTTGTCTTGGGAGAGGAGGCCCATCACCGGTGCTGCCCCCTGTCTCATACCTTCATCCGCCACGCTGTCATTTTCACTGCCATTCTATCTGCAAAGAAACATTTTGGGAAATGAAAGATTTAAGATGAATGAAATAGTTCAGAGGGACATGGAGCTGACAAAAGAAGGTCTAACGTCTCCAGCATTGCCAAGCTTAATGCTTCTGATAATCTTTCACTAGAGCAAGAATAGGTTGCATGTCTAGTGATTTTAATTTAGGAAATTAGTGCTTTTTCTGGTTTTTGGAATCGCGATGAATCTCATCTAGTTAATATTTCACCCCAAATTCAATATTTTGCATAAAGAAAACCTAGTTTTAGGAGCCAGGCGTGTTCTTTAAGCAAAATATTACATTCATTTTGATTTCAGGTTGAAGCATAACTAGATTTCATGAGATTCACCCAGTAATCATGTTAGCTATGGAAAAGGCTGGATTGTCTTACGTAAGGTGTGATGAAGAACCATTTAATTTCACCTCTAAAGGGCTGGAAGTTGCTGTATTCACCACATATCATGTGATTATTTTGCCATATGAAATTGCAGACGGGCCTGGACAGCGAAGCTGATCTGATCATGCATCATTTTTCGCTCTTTCGTCTAAAGGACGTATTGGTTTACACTGATCAGGTCTCAAAGGAGCTTTTAGGAAAGAGCTCTGACTTTGATGTACACTATACGCTGTGTTGACACTGGAGAAAGATGTTCATTTTATAAAGATCTAATTAGCGTGAAGGTGAATCTCCCAAAAACATGTCTGGCTCATATAGCTTACCAAAATCAAAAGACAAAATAATATTTAGCATTAAAGACAAATAAGTTTTTGTAAGGTCATTCTTTTTTTTTTTGCATTATGCTTTTTTTAAATTTAAAACAGCATAAATTAAAGACAGTAGAAATACCACTATGATATATAAATATTTATCAATTTAAATATATATTTTATAACATTTTGGTCATTTTCATTACAGAATAAAAATGTGCCTAATTATTCACAGTGCAAAAAAATAGGTTTAATTTTCTGTAAACAAACTATAATTTTGTTGGGGTGAAATATGACCCAGACGTGCTTTTAAAAGGTTTCACAAGGAGGAATAACTGCTGAGTATTTGCTGGTTATATACAAACAGAGATCTGGAGCACGTAAATTATTTTTGATCTACAGGAGCAGGAGTGCGAGTGCGAGCTGGGAAGTGTGAGGCATGATCTTGATTATGTGCCTTGTGATGATTGACATGTCAGAAACCCGTCCGCTCTCCGGACACGAGGGACACCGGTGGAATGTGCAGAGAGTACTGATTCTTCATATGCAAAACAGGTTCCTCCTCCTTATTTCCCATGATGCAACTGCTCCTGGACGAGGAAATCTCGAGGCTTATGCGAGACACAGTACAGTACCAGGTGGCTTCCTCATCTGAAGTACATGACGAATGGATTTCTCGGTGTATTTTCTAAGAAGCCTTTTCGAGTGGACTAGTGCATGAGTTTGTCATCTTCACAGAGAAGTGAATATATCTATCTCTGTGTTTGTTGCTGCAGTGGAGGTGACCACTAAATGTTCAATGCAACTCCATACTCTCGATCAGCAGCCCACGGATGGGCGTTACCTTCTGCCTTTGCTTTGCGACCCATGAATATATGCTAACCTCAACTCGTGTGCGTATACGTGTGTTTGTGAACATACATGTATGCAAGAATATGTGTATGCTCACGTTTATGTAAACTAAAGATACAATATATTTGAAAGCATATGTTGGGATGTTTTCTTTTAAGTGTGTTTTCTTATTTATGAGGTGCAAGAAATTGCTGCTATTTGTGTTTCAAATTAGGAGCATCTGTCAAATCTGTTGGCGGTTGTTTTTTTCCTATCAGGCGTATGAAAGAGTTAGTTCTCTCAAAAATGAAGATTTCAACCTCAGGCCATCCGAGATGCAGATGAGTTTGTTTCTTCATAGGAACATATTTGGATGTAATGCAAAAAGTTAGTGGGTGCTGTCAGAATGAAGGTCCAAACAGCTGAACAAATAATCCACAAGTAATCAGTTACTGTTTTATGAAGCAAAAAGCTGCATGTTTGTAAGAAACAAATGCATCTTTAAAGCGTTTTAACTATAAACCATCGCTTCGGGCAAAAAAATATGAGTCCATAATCCATAATAATGTTTCCTCCAGTGAAAAAGTCCATCTCCTGTTGTTCTCTCACATCAAATTCCACTGGTATATTTCTTTAGAGCTGTTCTGAACTGTTTTCACTTTTAAATGGTGCTTGATTTGTACATATTTCTCTCCTGATTCAGACAAGACGACTTTTTCACTGGAGAAAACAAAATTATGGCCAGAAGGATGGATTTGTTTCTTACAAACACACAGATTTTTGCTTCAGAAGATGTTAATTGATGGACTGGATTGGTGTGGATTATTGTGATGTTTTTATCAGCTGTTTGGACTCTCATTCTGACGGCACCCATTCACTGCAGAGGATCCATCGGTGAGTGCTACATTCCTCCAAATCTGTTCCAATGAAGAAACAAACTCATCTCTGTCTTGGATGGCGTGAAGATGTGTACATTTTATTTTCGTTTTTGGGTGAACTATTCCATGAAGGCTTTTCTGTTTGTTTTCTTTGTTTGTCACATTGCTGCCAAATGTTGTAAATATGCATATTTCTGAAGACAAACTTGAGAGTGCTGACGGAGTCAGAGTTCCTGAAAATGGTGGCCATGATATGACTAGACTCCAAAGAGTTGCTTTCTCACAGAGAGGAGAGGATGTTCCTTATATTTTAAAACATAAGTGTCATGGCATCTCTACATATATAGATAGATAGCAAACTACTCCTTCTGTTGCCATGGTGTTTGTGTAAATATCTACCAGAATTGCAATTTAATCCAGCTTCTCTGCTTCATATATTTTTCTTTTCTATGAGCAGTTGTGTGGTTTTGCACTATATGTTTTATATTATAATGACATCAAAGTCATTTTATTATTAATATTTTTGTAGTCAGTATTGTTCTTTATTTTGGACATTTTGTTTCTTTAAGAAGGACCAAAATTAGACATGCTAAGTGTAAATGTGGCTCACACTCTCAGATTTGTCCTCATTGCCAGTTTAATGAGATATATATATATATATATATATATATAGAAATATATAATTTACTTTTAATTTACAAATGAATACTTTTATGATATTGTTTGAAATGAAAGGGCGCATTTTAAGATGAATTGGTTGTGTATATATTCTCATGAAATCTTTTCTGGTGAGCCATCTGCTTGGTTGTCTGTGGAAGAGGGAAGAATCTCTGAAATCACTGGCCATCTCTGTGTACTGTTCATCCTCTGATTTCTCTTGCACAAAAGGCAGCATGATATCGTGTTTACAAACTTGAAACATCCATCTACATTATATTTTAGCTTTTTTTCTTTAGTCATGCTAGTGAGATGTTTGTAAAGGAACGAATCACAAGTATTTACTCTCTATTATTGATTATTATGAAGGCGAGATTTTTTTTTCTGATAGTATACTCGCAGCATTGTTATTTGAGTTTCCCTGAACATCATCGCTGTACTCTAGAAAAAAAATACTCTCCTGTAAAGGGTTGGTTTTGGCGGATGATTTTCCGTGGGCTTGCAGGTTTTCTCATCATTAGCCGACTTATTGTACAGTTTTATTATTCAGACTTTCACATGAATGTTTGTCTTAATCTGCTGCCACCCAACAGTTTAGGAAACATGTTTATAGGCATAACTGTGCAATGGAAAATAAATGTAACAGAAAGATTTATTTACCGCCGTTTTGATTCCACACCTCATTTTGCCACTAGATGTCACAGTTTTACAACTTAAACTCTCAATTTGGAAGAAATAACTTATAATAAATAACTTTAGTGAATGTAATATAGAAAATAAATGTATAATCTGAATAGAAACCAGAAACATATGCATATATATTTCTGCAACACATACACACACACACATTTATATATTTTAGATGCCTAATCAAAATGAACAGGTGTTTTGTATACGTTTTGTAGTGATGAATTACTGATTAAACAATTTGATTATTTTTATAATTTC
Organism: Tor tambroides; assembly: GCA_021397915.2. Taxonomy (NCBI): domain Eukaryota; kingdom Metazoa; phylum Chordata; class Actinopteri; order Cypriniformes; family Cyprinidae; genus Tor; species Tor tambroides. The sequence goes on along the minus strand of JAFVLL020004593.1, from coordinate 101,313 downwards.
ATTATTAATTAAACACTATATAATATATATGCAATGTTTTTGGTTCTTATTTCACTTTTTAAAATAAATATATGAAATAAAATGTATCATCTAAATAGAAACCAGAAATATTGCATATATATCGCCTGTTAGCTTTGATTAGATCGCTCGCTCTCTCTCTCTCTCTCTCTCTCTATTAATTATTTATTTTATAGATGCCTAATGAAAGCAAACAGGTGTCAGAATGTAATGAAAGCTAACATTAAATATCGATAAATCATTGATTTAACAATTTGTTAATTCTCAACTAAATGTTACCATAAAACTTTTTTTTAATGTAATATTTATTGATTTTGCATGTTTAAATAATATAATCTGTATAAACTGCAACTAAAACTGACAAAAATTCTGCCTGTGTGTTCTTTAATATTAGGTTATTTGGGCGACTAATAATGCCTTACAAGTTGAAAAACTGCATCAATATATATAAATAAATATATATTGTCAGCCATTTAAAAAAAATGTGTCAAGCTTTCACCTCTGTGGGAACGACTGCAGTCAAATAGCGCTGCAGTTCCTCATGCGGCCTGCAGGGGGCTCTAAAATCAAACAGCAGCTACGAAACACGCATCAGAATGAAGGGGAGGGAAACTTCAATTTGGCGTCTGGCGCTCCGTTGAATTACTTAGACTCGCTCGGTCTGTCTGGTCCGCAGCACAGCAGAAGCTGCATCTTCTTTGTTTTCCTTTCCCCTGTTTATTTAAGGATCGGATCAATGGAAAATAAACCGACACGCGGAAGAAAGCGACTCAGTGACACTGGATACAAACGGCGATTCCTCCAGTGACAATCTGATGCTGAGGAATAAAGTGTATCTGCTGAGAGGAAACGAGCGTCGGTCATCAACTTACAAGCTGTGAGGCTGGATACGTGACGAAAGAAACACTTTTACGAAGGGATTTTCATATGCTTAACCTTGTATTCATTTCATATGCGATATGACACGGCAGGTTATCAAGGTACTGAAGTAAATATGATGCACTTTAAACTTTGTTTACATACAACCAAATTGTATTTGAGATTTAGTATTTCCTCTTCTGTTCAGATATGTAACAGTCGTTTTGTCTGCCTTTTATTAGTGAATTCAGCAATGGAAAGTCTTGTTTACTATTGATGGACTGCCAGTGTTGATATTTATAGCACTGAAGATGGCAAGAATGTATTATATGCACTTTGGGAATGTCCTCTGATTTGGGAATGATGAACAACGGACCCACTATTGTCTACGAGTGGCTGAAAACCCTCCAGCTGTGTCAGTATGTGGAGTCATTTGTTGACAATGGTTATGATGACCTGGAGGTGTGCAAACAGATAGGAGACCCTGACCTGGATGCCATCGGTGTCTTCACTCCACATCACCGGGAAAAGGTTCTCCGGGCCGTGGAGAGACTCCGAGATGAAGACAAGAAGGTGGCACCGGGACTGTATTTCACCCTTGAACCGCTTCCACATGGCACATGCCATCAAATTAGTGACTGCAAACAGAAATGCACCAAGTCTTGGGTCAATTCTACTTGGGACAGGCCCAGGATTGACATCAAAGCTCTAGAGAACCACAAGGAGCCGGTGGTGTATCCTAAACTCAAGCTGAAGATAATGATAAGGGATAAGCTGGTGAAGGATGGAATTGACCTGAGCAAAATGCCCTACTCGTATAAAGTGAGTGCTAACCTTTACATCATTATTGTTCCTGTCACATCACCTGAAAATGTTTGAACTGTTTCTTTGTTTTGCTGCTGACATATTGACATTTTCTTCCTGCTTTCAAAGGTTACCCGTTGGCTTGAAATTTACCCACCTGGTGTGTGTGTTTAGTCTCGTTTTTGGAGTAATAAACATCCAAGAAAGGTTGCGTCTGCAAAATGTCCCTCGTAAATGTCATCCATTATTATATTTACTTGTGCATTGGTGGTCGACCAATATGAGGTTTTCTTTTTATGGCCAGTTCTGAAAGTGCATCACCCTCAGAACATTCAAGATGTATATGAATGAGTTTGTTTATGGGAACAGATTTGGAGAAATGTAGCATTGCGTCACTTGCTCACCAATGGATCCTCTGCAGTGAATGGGTGCCGTCAGAATGAGAGTCCAAACAGCTGATAAAAACATCACAATAATCCACAAGGAATCCACACCACTCCAGTCCATCATTAAATGTATTGTGAAGTGAAAAGCGGTGTGTTTGTAAGAAACAAATCCATCCTTAAGACATTTTTAACTTCTAACCATTGCTTCTGGCTGAAATACACACCCTCTATCTACAATATTGCTTTCTCCACTGAAAAACTCATCTCGACTGAATCAGGAGAGAAATATGCACAGCATTGTTTACAAGTCGTTTAAAGTAAATTAAATGTCTTGATGGATTTATTACAAACATATAGACTGGCATTATATGGATTACTTGTGGATTATTGTGATGTTTTTACCAGCTGTTAGGACTCTCATTCTGACGGCACCCATTCACTGCAAAGGATCCATTAGTAAGCAAGTGATGCAATGCTACATTTCTCTAAATCTGTTCTGATAAGGAAACAAACTCATCTACATCTCGAATGGCCTGAGGGTGAGTAAATTAAATTTTTTTGGATGAACTATTCCTTTCATTGGCCAGTGTTTATAATCTCAAAAAGTCCAAATATTGCCTGAATAATTGCTCTGGCTGATATATTGGTCCATCATTATTGCAAACAAGTACAGCACGGTGAACGCTGTGGTTATCTTATTGTCTTCTTATCATAAACTTGCACTTATTTCTGAGGTCTTGTTGGTCTAGTATAGTATTGTAGTTCCGTGTTGCGGCATGCTTGATGCTTTCCAAGTCAGATGATTTTATTCAGCCGGGGACATTGAAGTATTAGACAACCTTAATTGAAGTCGTTATTCATTAGTGCACTCTGGGGCTTTGAGAGCAGGCGAGTCTTGGCTCTAATCGATAACCCAGAGAACAAGAACTGTAATCCATTAACTACACTGAATGCTATTAATAGAGTGATTTACTGCACAGTTATCTCCACTGAGCATCATTCAGAGCTCAAGAGCTTTTAAATAATAGGCAGGGTAATGCAGTGCACGTTTAATGTTTGTCTTTGTCTTTTTGCATGATCAGATTCAGTTTTGAAAGTGATGTTTTGGACCTTGAGAAGCTATTTGGTCGGCACAACTCTTTATATAATAGTTTAGTTTCAGTGATTCGTTGAAGTGATTTTATTGTACAATGACTGATTAAAAGACGATATCTCCGTTTGCATTGAACTTTCAGCGCTGCAACTTTGCAGATATTGTTTATGCTCAAACAGCAACATGACACACTAACTAATGTTAAAAAAGTGAAATTGCAATCAACCACCCCTTTAATTCAAGATATATTCTTTGAAAACTAGTCTTTTTATTGTACACAACTGTGAAAAAAAAAAAATACTGATTAAGGTTTTTTTGGCCATAGAGTTCCACAGTATAAATAACATTTATAGTTGAATATAAAGGTAACACATTTTTAATATATTAATGGATTCTTTCTCCATCTTTCATTGTAATGCATTTTTTTCCCTCTTTATATCAGTGTATATATAATAAAAATACTGATATATTTGCAGTATTTCTGCTGTAGAGTTGCACATTTTAAATATAAATGACATTTATAGACCAATATAAAGGTTACAGATTTTTAAATAAATTGAGTCCCTCTCTGTCTTTTATTGTTATACCTATTTTTTCCTCGTCATATCTGCATATATAATAAACAGTCTTCATTAGCAGACAGGGACTCATTAAACACTGCACCGTTCAGCAGCGTATCCACCTGTAGCAGAGCGCTTGTCATGCCTCTGCGGTGAGCTGTCACTGGACTCCGCCGCCGCTTTTGTTCTTGTCCGAGTCGTGTTTCCATTATGCCGTCTTATCAGCACATTTATCAGTGACGGGTTTCTGGTGACAGATGGCTTCATTGCGCTTTGAGCTTAGAGAGCCATTTAATGTCTCATGCCATGCCAAAGTCCTCATTGTCATTACTGTCATTTGCATTTGTAAAGAGCGGCCCACTTTTAAAATGTTTTCACTTGCTTCCTTGGTTTCACGGTATGCGAACCGCTGCCTCCCAAATTGTCTTGCAAATTGAGATGCGTTTGTGCTGCAACTAACAGCGTAGTGCGCTTGAGCGAGCTTGATTTAAACATGTATTTGTGGTTTTCCAGGCTTATTCCAAAGCGTATCCATGGTCTGAGAGAAATCTAAACTGAGGAACTGCATTTAACACCAAATTTAGGCTTGAAAGGAATAGTTCACCCAAAATGATTTACTTGCCCTAGTTGTGCAAACTCATACTGTATGCAGTATATTTCCTACAAAACAGGACTATTCTTGCAGAGAATTTGAGTTCATATGCACTGTAATCAGACTGTCAACCTTCTATTTGCCAAAGCTTTGAAATACTACTTATGTCTTTGTCAGATTTACATACTGGCTAAATACTTCAGCCAGTGTATTATGTTTGAATTCTGCATACAGTTTTTGTGTTATTTATGTGCTAATTAGATTCTATACAATTCACCAGTTTATTTTGAATATTATAAATAGTATTGTAAATGTTCTTTATTTTAGATTCATTTTTTATTTATTTATTTTTTGTGTGTTATTACCATCCTTGAACTGATAAAGACGTATGCCCTCAACACATTGTACATTTCTTCGGACAAAAGGTCTTCAGTCTGACAAATGCATGAATGTAAATGTAAATACCAGAAGACTTCAAATATTGACCTTAGTCAGGGTAGTGGCGTATTTAATTTTTGGACTGAAGTACGGTGTGTTCAATGGATTGTACTGTTGTTCAACAACATAACGATTGTTCAGCTTATGAAACATAGACAAAAACTACATAAAACATTTTTGAAAGTTGTCAGTTGTGAAAATTGTTATCTAGGACCTTTATACATGCTTGCCATTGTAAAGACTATAAGTCTGTCTGTGCATGTACTCCCTGGACCTCTGCTTCTCAAATACTATTGCTATTGTGCATGTTATTTTTTTGACAGCTATCAATGTTGTGATATTCAAATGATGTGAATTTGAAAACAGATGGTTTGTAAGGTAATAATTCATTCTTTCTTTCTTAATAATGATTCATTTCAAGTGATTGCTGCTTGTGAGTGTGTTATGTCAATGTTTTTAGTTTTAATATTCCAACCGACGACCACGTTTTTGACGGACGTGATAATGTGCGTAAAGGGGGAACTATGTTTTAATTCTGGGTAATTATAAAATGTGCTGGAGACACTCAAAATGCTTTTCGCATAGTCATTCTACTAATTTTATGGAAGGAACTTTATTTTGTGGCTTAAATGTATTACATGTTACTCAGAGACTGACATGTTTGGCTTTTCAAAAATATTACATTCAGCTGTCGCAAAAAAATTTGTTGACTTTAGAAAATCATGTTCATTTTTTTTTTCTTTACCAGCAAAGGAGTGCTTTTGATGCATAAGGTTGTTTTTATTGTGTCTTATAACAAAAATCTTTTATTTAATCCCATGAAATGCAAATCCTGTTGTAAATGACTTACTGTTTTCCATTATTACCCCTTTGCAGATTTGGACTCGTCTATGAAATTTAGTAGATTGTCTCCTTCATTCAAAATCTACTGATTTCTCTGGTTTGTTTTGTATCAGTGCAGAACATGAGACATCCAGTCTCCGTTTAATGTGTTTGGATAACTTTTGGCAGTGGGAAGTTGATAGTAAGCACAGCTCATTGGATCACAATGGATGGGGGTTCCTGTGCTCAGATGAAGTGCTCATTTCCAAACTGGTGTCTTTCCAAAAAAGCTTGTGTAAGCGAAGCATGTGTCATAACAGATGAATCGTGTCTGGTCAGGGTGAGCAGGTCCCTGTGGCATGTGGCAAGAGAGATCAAGGCATCAATTGCATATTCTTTCTGGCTTCATTAGTGAGTCAGAAGGAGCCTGTCTCTTTACATTAGAAAGAGCATCCTGATTTTTAGCACTCTTTAAAAAAAACTGAAGCGTTTCATGCTGTTATGCAACTATGCTATGCTCAGGTTGAACTAACCTTTAACCCCAAGTACTAAACATCAATGCATTACCTTTTAGATATAAATGTTTCCCTGAATCGTCTGGCTTGTTGAGATGAGCTGTTTTGCCTGATGGACTATTGTTGAAACTAGGGATGCACGATAAATATCGGGCGATATTTAATGCGCATCTTGTCAGTAAAGCCGGTTCTGTAATCAGCGGTAAATGCCATCACGTGCGTGATTTCACGTTGAGCAGCATTTACTACACAGAGCCGTTGTTCACTGACAAGCTGCGCAAAACCACACTGATAATGAACATGGATTTGCACAGCTTGTCAGTGAACAACGGCTCTGTGTAGTAAATGCTGCTCAATGTGAAATCACACATGTGATGGAATTTACTGCTGATTACAGAACCGGCTTTACTGACAAGATGCGCATTATATATCGCCTGATATTTATCGTGCATCCCTAGTTGAAACTATATTTCCCGACAAAGCCTCTAATCTGGTTAAGCTGTATTTGGAGCTTTGTTGTTTTGGCTTTTCAGATCTTTTTTTTTGATCCATGTGGCTCATTGGCATGCTGGGCTTTTTCTAAATCAGTTTTCTTCATCATATGTGAGTTGTGTTAGGAAACACCACACACTGGGGCTTAAAACCAGTTTAAGGCATCAATTTTCCTGCTGTAAAACATTTGGTGACAGTTTTACATGTTTAAATTTGTTTTTACTGCCAAACTAATTAGTTTAAGGTCAAAAACAACATTCACAACGCATTTTATGCCTGCAATGAGACTTGATTTCGAATCAAACAGGATGTTGAGTGAGAAAAATAATAGAACTGGGCTTTGTTTTCTCTAGTTCAGGTTTTATTTTCAAAATTGTGTCAAGATAGGTCATTGAAGGGGTTGTCAAACATTATTATTATTATATTTATTTTCATGACATTACACTGATAAATTATTTGTGTTAAATTAAGAAGGTATTTTATTAAAGGGAACAAAGTCAGTTCATAGATAGTTGCAATTACAATTAGCTATCACAATTTAATTTAATGTTGATAAACATGATAATTCTAATCAAATATCCAAGTTGTCAGTTACAACTATTATTTATTAATTTTCATTTTTATTTATTTATTTATTTTACAGTAAATTAACTTCAGATTTTGGGCTTGTGTATTTACTGATAGTTCCGTTCGGTTTCTGATAATTCAGGCAAAAATGGAAATTCTTCATCAGTCATCATCTAGGATACTCTTTATTTGGTTAATTTTCATTGAATATGGTTTACATTTAGTTCTTCATAGAAAGTGGCATTTTGGAGCTTGACAGCCCCAGTTACTTTTATAGTATGAAAAAAAATGCAACTTGCTTGGCTTCATTTGTGTTCCACAAACATTTCCAAGGCTTTCAGTCAACACAGGGTGAGTAAACAATGGCAGAACTTTCATTTTGGAGTGATTTTCTCTCAGATAATGTCTAATTAAGAGCTTGACTTCCATACAGATCTGCGCTTTCTGAGGACAGAGAGAACAGAAGTGCTCTGATTCTCCATTGGATAATGTTCATAAAAGATTCAGGCACAAACAGTAAAGTGCAGCGTTCTGGAAAGCATTTCATGAGTCACCGCTGACCTTTTATTAGATCTGAGCAAAGGGTTTTTGTGATTTCGAACATTTCTCTCAGGTTTCTGTCTGGCAGCGGGAGCAGAGACATTTTAGAGGTTCCCTTGAACGGCCCGTCCTTTCAGGACAAACTACATCATGTTTTGGACTCATACTTTGTGTTTGCTGTTTTTAAATCAGAGTGAATCTGTTCTCCTGTCAGTTTTAAACAGGAACCGAGAGCAGGCTGGTAGTGAAGAGGCCATCAGAGATGTGCTTTCTGAATAAGTCTGACAGAAACACTGTGGAGGGACTTCAGAGCTCTTTTGAGAGGATTTTGCATTTAAGTTTCTTTTTAACAAACCCTTTACCCATAGTACTGCAGTTTGGCACTTCTGAGCTTGGATAAATGAATTTTCTTGGCTGTCTGGATGGACATGCGCTGTGATCTCTGTGTGACCCGAGGGTGAGGGGTGAACCGGCCTCACAGCTGTGACTTGATCACTTTAAGATTACTGGATTTTGAAGGATTACCACCCAATATGAGCGTTATTTCACATGAACTTATGGCCTCACAACAACAGCAGTGCTTAAAACCCACTTAGACATCTGATTGGTCATTATAGTGCTGTTTTTCTTCAGTTTCAAGATAGCGTGTGAAGCAGAAGCTAGTCAACTTTTGTTGTATAGTGGTTAAACTCAGTCTCAGTAGTGTTGTCAGTGTTTAAAGTGACATTCAGTTTGTGATTCATGTAAGAGCATAAACTTGCTTCTGCAAAACTGATCTACACTTTTCTTTATATATATATAGAGGAGTCCGATGACAGTCTGTTACATGCACAGGTGTGTGAACAGTTGCGCTGCTCTCGCTTTTCTAAATGTAAACTACAAGGTACACTATTCGTGCTATCTAAACATACAAGGGGTGATCAAAAGATCAGAGACTATGCCCATCATGATAAACAATGGAAAACTGTTCTCTTTAGGGTAACGTAAGTCTGTTTGTGTAATGATGCAGTATAGTCCTGCTGACAGACAGCTCTCGTTCTTAAAGTGGGCACCATTTTCATATCGTTATGCATTACTTCCATTTAGTTCAAATGGTGACAGCATGAACTAAAACTACAAGTTTAGAACACAAAACTACAAGTTACTACCCCAAACTTGTGGTCTGGTTATGTATTAAGGCCAGCAATAAGTCCAGAGTAGAACAGGAGAAGAATTGGAGAGCCTGCACGCTGTAATCTGTGATGTTTTATGAACAGACATATATATATATATATATACACTAATGTTCAAATGTTTGCAAGTGTTCTGCTGTCCTTGGGGTCATTTTGTATCTTTTACATCACGTATAGTGACTAAAATAAGTTTTTTAACACAATAAAGTGACTTTTACTTGTGATACTTGACTGTTGTGTTTCTATTTTCATTGCCTCACTTTAAACCCATTTTTCTCAAAATTCCATTCCTGAAAATCATAGCTATCAGCCAACTTCAGATAGCCATAACTTTTGTTATGTTCAAGTTATGGACAAAATAAAAACAGTTTTGAAAAGAGCTTGAACCCAGCCGTTTTCAAAACTGAAAAAGGTACCTAAAAAAGGTAAAATTTCACCATGTGTTGGGGGGTGTGTGTGTATGTGTGTGTGTGTATGTGTGTGTATATATATATATATATATATATATATATATATATATATATATATATATATAATATAACATACAGACTTTTTTTTTTTTTACACACATATTTGTGCATGTATAATACATAATTTATATACTGTGTAGTACACTTAACTAGAATATCCATTCGGTATTTGTGAGGTGGATCAGATGATCTCCACTTTCTGCATTCCTGTTGGTCTTCACATCATTGCACATTTGCATAAAATCTGTTCAGCTTTACAGTGGTTTCTGATGTTCATATTCCCTTAAAAATGGGTGCCACCTGATTGCTTTGTTGCGTTGTCTTTATGATGTATCAAATTGTTTTGTTTGTTGTTGTTTTACTAGCTGCATGTTTGTTTTTGTAAAGGTCTGCTCTGGAAATGGCTCGGGTTACGCCAGTAGCTAAGTACAGTTATGAGCAAAAATAGAAACCACATGTACAGACTTAACAACATCACTGGAGTAGTGTAAACCCTGTAGACTAGATTTGTAGGACATACTCCGAATCAAATCAATGATGGACCATCTTTGACAGATGTAACAGGTCCAATGGCATTCTGGGAAATTGGGATGTGCTTTTTGATGGTGGCTGTCCTTTTCATTGTCTGCTCCACCGCACAATCAATTTGTGTTGCTGTCGGCCTCTGTCTTTATGCATGGATGCTTTGAACAGGCACGTACAGCGTTACGGCTTTACTGTGTTGGTAGAACAGTTAATATAATAAACGATGGTTGTAAATGACCTAACGGCCTGGGCAGGAGCGAATGTGTTTGATCGAAATATGACAGTTCAGTGTGTTACGATAACAAGCTCGTTCATAATGTCCCTCAGGTCCAAAATCTTTTGTCTTTTGTCACTGTATGAGTAATTTAGTATTGGTACTGTCAAACAATTAATCGCAATTAATCACAAATTAATAAAAGTTATTGTTTACATAATATGTGTGTGTACTGCATATTTATTATAAATACACACACATGCATGTGTATATATATATATAATATATATATTTAAGAATTTTTTTTATATATACATTTATATATAAATTATATGAAAATAAAATTTCTACATATAAATACATGTAAATGTTTCAACATATATACTGTATGTGTGTGTATTCATATATACATAATAAATATACATAGTACACACACATATATATAATGTAAACAACTTTTATTTTGGATGCGATTAATCACGATTAATCGTTTGACAGCACTATTTAGTATCACATCAACAATATATAATAATAATATAGTTGTTTGATTTGAAATTCAGTACATTTTTATATTAAATAACCATGTTATTCTTTTGTTTTGGTTAAATTAACAAATTAATTACTTTATAAATACTTTAGTGTAAAGTTAACAGTTTATATATATATATATATATATATATATATATATATATATATATATATAATTCTCGAAATTGAAATGAAAACATTTGATTTTAAATAGTGGTAATTTTTTTTTTTTTAAAGACTTTTTAAACTGATGAATTAACTACTTCATTTATAATTTGTTTAAAGTATATCATAATATTGTTTTTTTTTTGCTGGGAATTAAAAAAACATTTTACATTTTAAATTACCATGCAGTGATCATTCTTCATTGGTTAAACTTATTATTTATTTATTTATTTATTTATTTATGTTTTTGAAAACTAAATAATTTAGTATATAGGTATATATCATAATATAGTTTTTGAATGAAAGTTCAATGAAAACATTTTTATATATTAAATAATTGTGGTAATTCTTTTTGGATAAACTAATGGATTTATTAATTTCTTTGTAATTTTTTTTTTTAGAAAAGAAATAATTTAGTATTATGACAATGGTATACATCATAATCTAGTGCTATTTCTGTTTGGATAAATCAGTGAATTAAACATCTAGCCGATATATATAAGGTCATACTGGCCAGTAGTAAATTGATTTGATTGTTTCCAAACACTGATGTTATTGTAATGTCATTTCGTGCAATAATGATTGAGTCGTTCATCTATTTCCTTGCTTTGTAAACCGTTGGCATGTTCAGATTTTTGAGTTTCAGTCACTCTTCAATATACGCTACATCAGTTTTAATGCATGGATGCTGTACACAACCTTCTGGTGGTTAATTCTTCGGAGACATGGGTGCTTTTCTCCACGTTCAGCATCTGTTTTAGGTTTCTGTGAGCAGACAGACGGGATGGAGATCCCCGTTAATGCTCACTTTAGCCGAACAAACACAGCTGTGTCGTGATGTTACTGGCTGCTCAGAAGAGCTCTTCAACACAAGAGTTGCTGTTAAACAACCCTCAAACGTCCATAGAGTTGTGCTACACACAACAAACATGCTTAAAGACAGTGTGAAATCACAATGAAACCTTTTTCCATTTTTAAATTGATGTCCCTGCTCTTCCTGTGCACAATTAATGGGCATTTTAAAATATTTTGTGAAAATATCATAGTTTATTTGCTTAACATATGTTTTGTTTTATACCTAAACTAAGCTGATTTTGACAGTTTGACAGCGATCATTATAGCAGAGTGGAAGATCATAATAATATGTTGTTATTTTGAGGACTAACACATCCTTTCCGCTCGGGTGAAAGCTGCTAGTTATCTGCTGTCTGTAGTGACTCTGGTTTCCACTGGCAGATGACCATTATAGCCGGCGGTCGGACACAGTGGATGTCCAGCACAGCTCTGACTGTAAGAGTCAAGAGTTAATCTACTGACAAATCCATCCACTTACAGCTCTGAGGACCTCAGCGCGCTTAAAATCACACCAAAACAGCTTTCTTTAGAGACTCGAGAATTTGCATAATGCTTGTATAACCTGAGTGAACTGCTAAACAGATGCTGACCATTTAGTGCTTTTGGCTAGATTTGTTGTGATTACTATGGTGAACATTGTAGTGATTGTTTGTGTCAGGATCTTTGTATTTCATGGCCACTTTGTTTATTGTTGTTTGTTTGTACATTAATGCTTGATATATTTCATGTTTCGGAAAACTTGAAATCTGTGAAGCTGAAACAGTAGAGTATTGCACTAACAACACAAAAGTCATGGGTTTGGTTCTCAGGGAATGCATGAATTGATAAAATGTATAAACTGAACCAATGCAGTGTTGAGCCTGTCAAGTGCATAAATGTAAAGTAAACAGGTATTTAAATTTTATAATCTTTTCATTTTTCTTAATTTTAGTTACAAATGTAAAAAAAAAAGCTTATTTTATTTTTTTTATTTTTTATTTTAATTATATTGCATTATATTTATTTATTTATTTTTAATTTATTCATATTTAATAATTTAATTGATTTACATTTATTTCTTTGTCAGATGCTTTTATATAATTTTTTTTTTTTAAGTTTAAAAAGTTATAGTTTAAAGTTTGTTAAATTCCAGGCAAAAATAACTATATTGTGATATATTTTAAGACATTAGAAAAGGGAAAGCTTTTTTCGTATTTGGTTAGTTTTATCTTTTTATTATTGCTTTTTGGGGTCTGTAGGAACCCGAAACTTTTAGCATCCAATTGCATTGTCATTTCTTTATATTTCAGGTTCTTTTAGTAGCTGCTACAGGTGGTAAACATTTTATATGAAATGTGCAATATTTAACATTTTTTATATATTAAAGAATCAAGTGGTGGTGATTCTTTTTTGGAAAAATTAATGAATTTATTTATTTGAAATTTTTAAACAAATATTTATGTATGTATTTATTTATTTATTTGAAAAGTAAATAATTTAGTATAATGATAATGGTATATCATATTATTTTTCCTGGAGGTTCAGTTAATTATTTCATATATTAAATTGCCGTGTATATTAAAAACCTATTGTGATTTAAAAATATTCAAGATATGCAAGATTTTAGGTTTACAGCTCACACATTGCAAGTTTAACAAATAATTTCTTTAATGAAACAAGCTTTTTCATTAGTCATGGTTGGTTTCATCTTTTTAATGTTGCTTTTTTGGATCTAGGACCCCAAAGCATTTAGCATCCAATTTCGTTGCCATTTTCTTTATATTCCATGCAACTGTCAAATCTCTTCCCACTTCTTTTGGGAGCCGCTACAGGTGCTAAATGAAATGTGCGATATTGGCCTTTTCTTCCACATCCGAGGCTCATTTTGTTCAGTGGGATATCAGTCAGTGTTCATTTTACACTCGATATTCCGAAGCAAAACGCACATGTCATGGAGAAGACAACCGTAATGTACTTTTCCGCTGAATTCACATGTAAATATTTTCCTTTGTCTCCAAGAGCCGGGGCCCCAGGGAAGTGTCCTGTCATACAAAACCCTCCGATTGGACAAATCCCCGCTGCCGCTTTCAAAACAATAGAGCGCTCTGTCATCTGTACTGTACCGCCGTCTTTCAGGGAAAGCGATCGGCCCGTAGTTTGCGGCTCCTCTGGAGAGCAGCGAGCGCTTTCAGACAGGAGGTGTCCAGCAGAAGCTAATCTGTGAATGGGGCCCGCGGCCCCTCGGTTCCTCACAGCTGACAGCTGTGTGTGTCTTTTCAGATGGCCATTTGAGAGATGTAAAGCTCATGCCGGGTCTGACCCCCATTCTTCATGGAATAATAAAGTCTGCCTTGGTTTCAGAGCAACAGCTTGAGCTGTAGTATGTAAAGATTTACTCTTAGAGTAATACTTAGAATAATGCTTGTTTCTAAACAAATATGCGCCATGAGCCCAGTGTTTCTGAAAGAGTAGCTTTTTTGTCGTGCCTGTTTTTGACGGCAGTATCTTTTGATAAGAACAGATGTAGTAATGGGCTATATTGATAAACCAGTTTTATTTTAGTATCATTGAGATACTATTATAGTTTTAATTAATACTTTGAATTAGTTTTTATTTTTCTACTTTCATTTAAATTTTAGTCAAGGTTTTAGTCATTTTGTTGTGAGTTTTTGTCATGTTTATTAGTTTTAGCTTTCCTAAAGTATATAGTTCTTTATAAATTTCTATTTAAGTTTAGGTTTTAGTGGTTTTAGTTAACAAGAATAACAAAATAAACTGAAAATGAGAAATTTCGCATTGGCAACTGGCTGAAAATGTTTTATTTTTTTATTTTATTTTATTAATTCACTTAACATTTTTTTAATTTCAAGAACCGAAAACATATATTTTTAAAGATTTTAATTTTTTAAACTATAATAACCCTGTCGTACAAACTTAAAGATACACCTTATTTAGTCATATTATTTATATTATTCATATTATTTAGTGCATTAATTTGTTTGTACAAAAACTGGCAGCTAGCATCATGGCTTATTTTTTACCAGTTTTTTATACTTATTTTTTGTTCAGATGTTTTAATGGGCAATTTCTCTTGAAAAACTTAAAGTTGTATATTTACTACAATTTTGCTTGTGTTCAGAATGAAAAGTATGCAAAATTGTTTTGATTTCTAAATTTGGCCATCATATTGGTTATTGGTGCATGGATGTCTTTTGTAGGTTGAGAGTCAAGATTTGGTTCTTGAATGTGATTAGCATGAAATAATACATGGATAACAAATATATGAGACAACTTTCTGTCCTTAGTTGTTGTCTGCAAATGTACAGCACGACTAGCGTAGTCTGATTCATGAACAAATGACTCTTATGTGTGATTCATCAGTTATCGGTTTGAATCAGTCTAATGCTTCATTTACTGAAAGATACAGATTTGGAGCAGTTTTGCTATGGTAAATATTGCATGAGATGCTATCTATTGTTATGATTAGCATTATATTTAACTATATTAGAAATGATTTCATTCATAATTTCTTTTGTGCATTCACAAAATTGGAGCCAGAATTTGATGCAATTGCCATGAATATCATATGAGTTGAAATTTCTCTATTAGCGCATCTCTGGCAGATACAAGCATGTAATTTGACGCTCTGTGGTGGTTTTTGATCTGTTGGAGGTTCTCTTTTGTGAGTATATGGTTAGTGAGTATGCTTTTTAATGGATTAGCGCTTCGTCTGCGGTGAACGTTTGCACTCTCACACCTCTGCTTGGATTTAGCGCTGCGGCGACTTGAAGGAGAGAAAGTAATCGGCTTTGTCCGACACTTCTCCCTCACACCTCTCGCTCTCTGAGGGATCAGTGGAGAGGTGAGCTGAACCGGCCCTGCGTCTGTGCGCTTTTGTTTCGGGGGGGATGTGCGCTTACACATCTTAGACGGCTCATATGCTTCAATCCTGCTGGTTAGGCAATGTAGCCATGACAACTCAAATGCCTGGGGTCTCTGTATGATTTTGCTGGAAGGCGGGCAGAATGTGCTGGTTTCTCTTGCTGGGACACTCCCTTCGGATGTGGGACGGGCACATGGCACAACCGTCCCGTTGAGACCTGTTTCTTGGCACAGAAATTTTCCATAAGATGAGCCACTCCTCTAAACTGTTTGAGTTATAATAGATGTGCTATCTAAATGATGCCTGAGACTATTGTAATTTTAGTGGAGAATCAGTGTTCCTGATCCAAAAACTAGGACGACTGATGGTTGATATAATGCAGTATGCACATAGTACAACTGTAAATGAGAAATTTGAAGACAGAAAATGTTTATTTTTCCAATAACAGTCCTCTGGTTTAGTGGGTAGATCATATAACCAAGCACATTATTGACCAAAACTGGTCAAAATGGCCAGATTGCAGTTGATTAAGCAACCTTAGACTGCAAAAAGTCATTTTTCAACTTAGTATTTTTGTCTTGTTTTTCAATACTAACATCTAAACACTTCTGAATTAAGATGCATTACTTGAGATGCAAAATAACATAAGGTAAAATGAAAACAATAAGAAATTAAATGTAAGAAATTTGGAAAAATAAACTTGTTTTTGCTTGGAATTTTGCGTAGTATTTTTATCTTATTTGTCCGATACTAATATCTGAACATTTTTAATTCAAGAAACTTTTACTTGTGAGACAAAATGACACAAGACAAAGTAAATATATTAAGATTAAAATATAAAATATTAAATAAGAAATTACGAAAATAAATGTGATTTCCCCTTAAATTTTGCTTAGTATTTTGTCTTGTTTTCCAATACAAATTAACTAAACACTTCTAAATTAATTAAATTATGTTTACTTGATACAAAATGACAAGATAAAATAAATAAATTAAAATGAATATAATGACAACAAATAAAAAAGGAAATTTAGAAAAATAAAGTTGTTTTTCCCTTGATTTTTGTTTATTTTTTATTTAATTTTTTTTGTCTTGTTTTCCAATACAAATATGTTTAAATCTAGAAACTTTTACTTCTGAGGCAAAATGATATAAGATACATTTTTTCTTAAGAATGAAGAAAAATAAATGTTTTCCTGTTGAATTAAGTTTATTTTTCTTATCCCATTTTCTTATCATATTTTTTGTTTTAAGCATAATAAATCACACATAATTCTAAAAATGTCTCAGAAAACAAACAAAATATGTCATTTTGATTCAGTATTGTTTCTTGATTGAAAAAAATGTTCAGAAATTTTGCTGGAACACAAGACAGTTGTTGATTGGTCGATCATTGGTTGATTGTTTTTATATAAAACTAATTAAATTAAATTATAATTATTACAAACTAACCCTAAAATACATTTTGCATTTTCAGAATTAAAAAAAATGTAATGCTTCCGGTTGCAGTCTTCTTTAAATGATGGAACCTGATTCTCAGCCCTGGTAAACACACGTTCCTTGTGCAATCAAATTCCCAAATGCGATCTCAGGATGGGAAAATTGAGCCGTCTGGCAGGCATACGGCCTGTCTCGCACCTCTACTCAACACACAGCACTCTTAGTCCACCACCTGTCCTCTGTTCACCTCCACACACACACACGCAGGTCTGTGGTCCATGTCCAGGTCTGTATTTCCTCTTCCTTTGTCCCCATTTTGTCACATTTTTTGACATGTACATCGAAATGTTGCTTGTAAAACATGGTCAGTGTGGAGCGAGAGGAAGCTGTAATGTGCTTTTCATGTACATTTTGTCTCTTGAGACCACAGACCATGTGAAGATATAGGTTAAAAGAAAAGTTGCCTCTGGAATCTGTTGCAGTTCTCAAAGGATGAACGTTAGCAAAATGGAAGTTGTGCTTTATTGGATAAGCAGCACAAACGACAGGCTAATATATCTTCATGTATCATGTGGGAAGACAAGTTTTATAGAGCGCTGCAGTCGGGATCCGGAAGTTAAAATCCATTTCATTTTCTCCATAGAAAGATTGATTTTTAGTGCTAATGTATGACCCTTCAAGACAGATGTAGTGTGAACATGTTATGTGGGTGTAAAGTGATAGTATGAGCCATAGGTTAGTCGTTTTTTCCACTTTACTTCATGACATTTGTAAAAATCTCAAGTCTTTTCACCAATTATTTGTATTTATTTTGATATTTTACAGTGAACTAGATGATATTTTATACTTCATTTTGAAATGCCATATAGTCAGTAGCTTTATGCTGTGTTTTTTAATGAATACTTTATCATCATGTTTGTAATTCATCTTAGACCTGATTGGTTAGAAATGGCTATTTAAAAAGAATAAAAATAATTTCGGAATGAAGGCTGCTCTATGATGTTTATTTTATTTTTATTTTATTTTATTTGTCCCAGCTCTTTAAAGTTTTTAATAACAGTTGTTGTTTTTTGTTGTTGTTGTTTTTTTTAAATAGTTAAATAAAATATTTTTTTGTCCCAGCTCTTTAAAGTTTTTAATAACAGTTGTTGTTTTTTGTTGTTGTTGTTTTTTTTAAATAGTTAAAATATTTTTTTGGTTTGGTCTGGTCCCAGCTTAGTTTGCAACATATAAAAATGTTTTGTTTATTTGTTCTTTTTTTAAGTAAACTTCTAAATAGTGCAAAACTAGGTTAAAATAAAAATAAAATGCATTTTATCGTATTTTATTTTGCTCACTTTTTCAGTAGTAATCTGTTGGGGGAAAAAAACTGTGTTGCTTTCTAAACATTGCTTTGTTTTTTTGAGCATCCCAACCAGGCAGCAGCATTGCCTCATCTCATAATGTTTGGGACGGGACTGTTTGTTTGTCAGGCTAGAAATACTAGTGACATATTTGAGAAACTTGTTAGATGACAATTCCATTGTAAAATCAACATCAGCACTGCTGAAGGCAGCTGCATCACAACTCATGCTCAACTACTGCCTCTGCCTTATAAAACTTATATCAGCTTCATTAAAACGCCTTATGAATATATAACAAGCTTTAATAAACAACGATGCATGATTTCATAATGTAAGCATTATTCTAAAGCCACCGTGTCTGACCTAAATCTCCAGCAGAGAAATGAGGTCTTATAATGGGTTACCAGATGTGATAAAAGACCTAATGGTAAAGGATTAATCTTTATAAACAAAAAGATTTGGCAGTGTCTCTGTGAGCAGACGGGCATCATGTTTTAAAGCACTTAGTGAAGGTCACTTTCTGTACCATAACCCATGAGGCCGCATCCGAACACGTGCAACATCCTCTTCTCCCCCTGTCTGGATGTTCAAAAATCAAGCTTTTTCTGTGGCCATTCTGCTCTGAACAATGCTAAAGCTGGTCCTGGCGTCTAGACGCTGTGCGCTGCATTTCAATCAGGCCGAGAGAATAGCCGTGCTCGCCGTCAGCTCACAGACGCATGCTAGTCACATGGCTCTTAATTAAAGCGCAAAGACTTGAAAGGGAAGGCGTTTCTGTGGCGCTGCTGTGAAAGCTGGAGATGGTGGTAATTTGTGGGTGCAAAGGAGGTAAAAGCTGAAGCGGAAATGTCATTAGAAAGGCACAAAAGAGAGGAAGCTGTGTACCTGTAACGCTGGAGAAGAGTGGTTTTGTGAGAAGCTCACAGAAGCGACCCGTGTTTCCGCTCAATTCAGAGACGAATGCTGATGTAACTGACAAAATTCAGAATGAAAGAGGTGCTTCTTTCAGTTAATGAGTGAGAATTTCAATTGATTTGGCCACAATACACAGGAAGTTCAATCAGAATTTGAATTCGAATGAAGTGGAGTTTACTGAATTCTGTCTGTCTCTCTGTCTGTCTGTCTGTCTGTCGGTAATTTGTTTGCTTGTCCACTCATTCTATCTATCTATCTATCGTTCGTTCGCTCATTCTATCTATCTGTGTAACGTTCCTTTGTTTGTTCGTTTTGTCTATCTGTCTATCATCTATCTATTGTTCTATCGTTCGTTCGTCCGTTCATTTGTTTGCTCACTCGCTTGTTTGTGCATTCACTTGTTAGCTCCTTCTATCTATCGTTCATTCGCTCGTTCTATCTATCGTTCGTTCGCTTGTTCACTTGTTCTATCTATCGTTCGTTCGCTTGTTCACTTGTTCTATCTATTGTTCGTTCGCTTGTTCTATCTATCTATCTACAGTATATTTTTTTCTTTTGCTTGTTCACTCATTCTATCTATCTGTCGTTCGTTAATTTGTTCGCTTGTCTGTTCATTTCTTTGCTCATTCTATCTATCGGTCTTGTTCATTTGCTCGTTCGCGCTCACTTGTTCGCACGTTCACTCGTTCTTTCTCTCTATCTATCTATCTATCTACAGTATCTATCTATCTATTGTTCATTCATTCGTTAGTTTGCTTGCTCATTTTACTTGTTCGCTTGTTCGCATGTTATAATTCGTTAATTCATTCACTTGTTCACTTGGTCTTTTTAATCTTCTTTTAAAACTATCAATCAAGTCTTTAAGGCAACACTCAAACTTTGCTTTTATGGGTAAAAATTATACAGTAGTAATATGTAATTTTTTTTATTCTACTTCCTTACATTAAAATGGAAATTGCTGTTCTACATTCTGTTCACTACCTCTATTCCAATTTATTTCGAATTCAGGAATTAAATGAACAACAAAAATGTCTGTCAACTAAATGTGTATTTCATTGATTAGAAGCTGTTGTAGCATTTGAACCAATCACACATAATTTTGCATTTGATTTAACAAATCAATTAGTTATTACTTTAACAAATGGTCACAGACCCCCCACCCAATACACATACTGCGTGCTGGTATGTCTGTCAATGACTCCAGGCCCCTGGTTACCATGGCAAACAGGAGACTTCTGCCAGGCCAGATAAACTTTACGACCTAATGGCATGTGGAGAGTCCTCGCTCTCACTACACTTTCCATAGGAAAGACACATAATACACCATAAAAATGGACTCTTCTCTAATTAATTCATTGAAAAACCTTTCTTTGAATGGACACACACATCCTTCAGGTCATTGTGTATGTTATTATTATTCTTGTATATGTTCTTGTGTATTGTATCCTGTTTTATGCCTGTGTATAATAGATTACTAGTTAATATCACTTTAACTGTATCATGTTTGGTCTCTATCCATTCGTCTTCGGATGATTTAATTGAGAGTGTATATTTTATGTCGATAACTATGCAACATGTAAGCATCCTAAGAACCTTTAGTAGTGTGTGCATTTAACCCAGGCGAATTACCTATGCAAATTGCCATGCATGGAAACAAAGAGCCATAAAAACTTTCCCTCCATAAGTTCAGGACTCTCATTGGCTCTTTGACATCACAGAGGTGTGACCTCCAAGCAGATAAAGCTCTCACGTAAGTGACGCCCCCCAGTCTGCGGTTCTGTCTAAGAGGATGAAGATGTGAGCTAAAACTCTTCTGAACACCTTAAGTTTTGCGCCAGGCCTTGCGGCCTTGACTTTCCATTCAACCAAGGATCCTCAGATCTCAGCAGATCTTTCTTAGCTCTTTTCCCCTTTCTACCTGGGAAGAAACTCCCAATTACCACCGAGCCAGAATAACATCTTTTGGAGCTCATCACCCTTCAAACCCGGAAGAACTTGAAGAACTCCAGCACCACCAAACCTTCAAACCATCAGAACTTTCATCCAAGACTGCATATGGACACACAAGGCAAAGCAAGTATTGTGCATTTAACTAAACGAAACAGAGGTTTAGTATAAGTTATAGACCCGTTATAAACGGCACTGATGGTTTTAAACAGGTGGTTAACTGACTCTTTCCAAACTGCATTCTCTGGTTTCTCTAATGGCTTCATTCACCCACTTTAGCTCCCCTTTGTATGTACGCATGAGTGTATGTTTATTCGATTGTTTGTTTAGATTAGTTATTTGTGTTAGCGTTTAGTTAATAAAATTGTGCACAAGTTACATGAGTTTCTGGTTCTGCCTTGCAAATTAAATGTCTCTTTACGATTTTGACCCGATTTTGCTCTAATGCATTAATACTTAGAAAAGTATTTTCTGTGGCCAAGAAAATATCCTTTCTTAGAGTTGATATGAACTTAATGTTCGCTGGACGAACAGATTAGTTGATGGCAATTTAATTCTGCGACAGTTATTACTGTCAGCCGATATAAATAATTGTAATTAATCATAATTAATTGTAATTATTTATATACAATTCCCTTTTAAGCAAATTTGCTACACTGTCTAGTTTTGTTTTGAGTTGTTTTTGTTTTGAAAACCATTTCAGGTGCTGCAGAGCGGATTTTTCTCTTCATTAGAAATGGTTAGAAATGTGCAGAACGGCTCCAGATTACATTCCGCCACGTATCGATGGAACGTGTATTTGTTCCTCAAGAACACTCACAGCAGCTGTCACGTCTGGAGCAGCTCGACGTGGCCTGATCGCACCTCTCTCTCTCTTTGAGTCGTGACCTTGGTCACATTCTCAAACTGTGTTCTCAGCTCAAGCTCTTTTTGTTTCCATGTTAAATAGGCTGTATCAGCAGAATTAGTCCTCAGGCCCAACAAATCTTCCACTAGAGTTGAAGGCGGTCACCGTACTAGTCGAGCAGCATCAGGCCTGTGCAGCACTATGTGACCGCGGGTTATGCATCATTTATGCATGCTTGAACACTGTTTAATGGAAGCTTTTATGGAGTAACTGTTACTGGGCGCTGTGCATATGCACCTGTGTAGCCTACAGACCTTCATGGTCAGAGAGCTGCTGACATGGTTCTTGGTTTCTTCTGTTAATCCTTTACAAACTTGGGTGCTTTATAATTTGTGCCTGAAAGGAAACACTTTTCTGCTCTTTTACATTATAGCTTCATGGCATGAGTTTTAGAATTTTAACAGATGGCTCACCATCATGCATAATGCAAGAGATTTGAGGTTGCATTTTTAGAGTGTGTCATTTTTCAAAGAGACCCTTTGGAGTGGTCTAAGGGCTGGGCAGTGTTGCTAAAAATTCCATATTGATCATTTTTAGCCTTTTGACCATATTAGATATTGATTTTTGAAAGAACCATTTTGATTAAAAGCCAGTGTTTCCAAGTAAATTCAAAATGTTTCAGATTCTGTATAAGTGATTTGGGGTGAAATCTTGATTACCATATAAAAGAGTTTTCACCCATACCTTTTTTTTTTTTTTTTTTTTTTAAATCATTTGAACATGTAGTATTTATTCACCTCTTGTGGCAATACTTTTGAAGCAGTGTGTAGTTTTTCATTTTTACTACCAAAAAAAAAAAAAAAGTTTCAATCAAGGGTGTTTTCACACTTGTCAGTTCAGAAAATTCTACTTTTATTCCTGGTTCGTTTAGCGTTCATGCTGTCTTTTTTAACACTGAACATGAAGATACAAAACTAAAGGCATAAAGATATTGTCACAGTCTGATTGGACAGTTTTTGTGACATATTTTGTCACAGGGTTTCCAGCAATGCTTTAATGCAAGAAGGCAAGGTTTAATAGTTATATACTGTGAAAAAGTAAAAAAAAAAAAATATATATATATATATATATTATATATTCTCAACATGTTTTCCACTGACAGTTTTTTGTATGCTTTGGATATTATCTCCAAACCCATTTGATACATATTTTCAGAAGACACAGCATTTATGTTTTCACATGTTCACTGCTGTGTCTGTTCAACAGGCCCCATAGCAATTTATCAACAATTATTATTCGTTATTTCAAAAAATTACACACTCTCTGACAGAAATTCATGGTGAATTATGCACATTACATGTTTAAAGCCCAATTGGATGAGACGAGATACACCGGGTCAGCACATGTTTATCATTTTGCGACTGGAAGCCAATTACTGTCCTGCTTCGAGCCAAAGAGAATCGATCAGCGTGTTTTAGCACCCAGTATTTATTAGAAACAGCTCCGCTCGGCTTCAGTCGGCTCCTGATGAACTTTATACCAGACGGGTTATAGATTCAAGATTGAGCGGCTCTGTCTAAACTCCAGCAGACGATATAAATTTCTGTGTACGTGCAGCTTTCCAAGTAGAATGCGAATGTGTTTTCTGTTAGAAATGTGCCTTGCGTGAAAAAAAATAAAAATACTCTTCTCTTGGGTGAATGAAATCACACATTACAAATTTTAAATCTAGAAAAGATTGATGCACTAAAACAGCTAAGCTTTTCAGTTCATTTTACTACTATAGGGTAAACGTACCTATTAACCTCACCAAAATCTACACTGAAACATTTTTAGCGCACAAGATGTTGGTTTTGGTACAAGAAGTTGTTAAAATAAAATATGAATCTCTCACACAAAAATATTTAATTTTATTTTAAATGACAAAAGCATTTTGATTAAGATATACATCATTAAATGCAAAAAGTCTGGCTGTGCTTAATGGGTACATTTCTGTACCCTTTAAGCACACCCCTGTTCCCATTAAGCTCACATCGTGTTTTATTAAAAATTCTTGTTTATTTTAAACAACCTTTTTAAAGAATAATTGAAAAATGTTTTATTTAAAGGTACAAAGTCAATCACAAAAAAAACAAAACACTAAAATCAAGCAACAAAGCACTCAGTTTGATCAGTTATATATTCATACTGAAGTGTCACGTTGCAATGTCTAGACTAGTCCACGTTCAGCTGAGTATTCAAAAATCAAATAACAAAACAAACCAATAAAACATTGCATTCATGGCGATGAACACAGAAACTAGCCTCATTATGAAGCCTCTTATTAAATGGATGTCAACCTGTCTACAGTCTGTTAAGCCTGGAATACACTACACGATTTTTGCCCCGAAGTTGATGCTAGTTGCCAAAGGTCAGAGACAGTCTGCAGATTTGAGCTGACATATCTAATAGAAAATCACGTAGTGTATGATGATCACAGACTCTGTTTTTTTTTAGCTTCAGACTTTAATTCCATCCAGTTGGAGGATATCAAACATGTCTGATATTTTCAGCAGATTTTAAAACACATTTTCACTAGCAACAATGCTCACATTTCTGTGTGAGTTTGTTGTCATCGGAAGGAATTAGTGTATGATGCCCAGTTTTCCTTTGTGACTATTTACAAAGTCTGTAAGTGTATGATGCCTGGTGTTTTAAAAATCTGTTCAGATTTTAAAAGTCATGTAGTGTATTCCAGCCTGTAGTTGTTTTTTTCCTGGACAGATATGACAGGTTTCTGATGGTTCCTCCTTTGTACGAACGACATGCCTCTTTCATCTTTGGGCATAAACTATAGTAACGTCTAGATTTTGTCATCTTAATGATGTGAAAATAAGTTATTAACCATTTTATAAAGATTAACTTAAAGTGACAACCATCAGTTAATATTTAAGCTTAAAGAGAGCACACTGAGCTTAATTGGAGCAGCAACAATTTTTAACACATTTCATGTAATATTTATTTAAAATGACAGGATTTTGCTAAATAAATAGTCTATAGGTCATGTAATAAGTTCATACATATTTTAATATGAACAACTGTTATTAACAAGATCTATGAAATTATCCTTTTTCTTATTGATGTCACACTGAAGCTGTGAGATTTTCATAGTAGTGCACCCTTTAAGCTCACCTTACAATAATATGAAATCTTTAACAATTACAGCACTGTAAAATGACAGACCAGCAATAAACTGTCAGTTTATAATATTATGGATGTAAAAGTACTAGCTAGTAACTCCTGTGAAGTAATATATTAGTGTAGCACACAATCTTATACAGCTAGTCAGCTAACTGTGTTCTGTAGCATCTGCGCTATATTGCTAAAACTATCTTTTGGATCTAACTGTAATTATTTCCCACATCCAAGTTCCAGGTTATAATATGCAAAAGTCTGAATATTAATCTCTTAATTTAACAGTAAGTAGTGAAATTTACCCAAAATAAAGGCTTAAACATCTAAAAAATGCACATTTAAAGGGCTCCTCTTTTGGTGAAAGTTTTCAGACAGCTTTCAAAATGGCCGCCAGACAGTGTGAACACATGGAGACTCGTATCTCAGTGTGCAACTATCTGATTGACTTGAAATTATAGGAGGTATATAGTAACAAACACATCAATTGGTTAAGACATCAAGTAGGATAATAAATTATTTTTTTTCTTTTTATAATCTGAGCACAAAAATGGAAGTGTGCTTAATGGGTACATGAGTTTAATACAGTAAGGTGTGTTTACCCTGTTTAATACAAGGTGTCAGATGATTGTAATGACTTGATCTCAGTAGCTAAATAGGATGCTAAAGAGGTTGCCTCCGGTTGCTAGGGTGTTCCAATGCCGTTGCTAATGTGTTCTGAATGATTACTAGCTGGTTGCTTGTTGCTCATCTATCATCCATCCATCCTTTTTGATTTTGCTATTTATTTATCTTCCTTTTTCACTTTTTTTGTAGATTTAGTTTTAACTGTTTTAATCTTCTTTTTTTTTTACTTTTTCATCTCTCTACCTGTTCTATTTTTTATAACTTTTTTTTTTTTATCTTTCTACCTTTTTGATTTTTTTTTAAATTTTAAACTTTTCCTTCTGCTTTTTTCTAAATCAAAAATTTGTTCAAAAATGTTTAAATTTTTCTACATTTTTTTAAAACTAATTCTAAGTTGTTTTTTTTCTACATGTTTGATTTTTAATTGTTGTTTTTTTATCTTTCTACTTTTTTCCATCTTTTTAACTTTTTTTCAGCTTTCATCTTTTTCATCTGTTTTCTCTTTCTGTGTTTTTTTTTTTTTTTTTTTTTTTGGGGGGGGGGGTTATATTTTGACCTATTTATTTATTTATTTATTTATTTATTTATAATCTTTTTACCTTTTTGATGTTTAAAAAATTTTTTTTTAAATTTTTTAACCATTCTGCCGTTTTTTCTTTCTACTTTTTTGATTTGAAAACTTCATTATCACTTATAGGCTGTAAAAAATTCTAAGTGATTAACACAGTGTCCTAACTACATGCGACGCTGCAACACGCGATAAAAGGTATCTTTTCCATGTTAATCGCAGTTTTTGTCCTAACTAGCCACAACGGCGACACACGAAATTTCTAATTTAGAAACAGTTTCTATTTCGGCGACGTCGCGGCTGGAACAATAACATACAAACTAATGACAGTGATAATGTCAGGTACTGATTATGTGCTTTATTCAAAGTTAAACATGTCTAATGTGAGTTTGAATATCATTCTGCGTGACCATTATAGCCATACTGAAAGCAACAACAGATAGTTTACCTCAGATCTTGTAAATAAGATGTACGTTAAAACTGCCAACTCAGTGCAAACCAACAAGCGTATTCCCATGACAAAGATGGTCTCAGTCACTCAGTATGTACTTTTAATAATGTTAAAAAGGTTTAATATTTGTGAATTAAATTATAAACATCCATTTCGTTGCGAGTGCAGTCCGCTTCAAGGGAGAGCCCGCCCACACACGCTTCTGTGATATTTGATTGATTCTATCGCGTCGCGTGTAGTGTGGACAGCCAAACTGCGTTTCGCTGGAATCCTGTCGCGTCGCGTGTAGTTAGGACACAGTGTAACGTTACCTCTGAAATGTACCATTTTCAAGCATTTGAGCATGTTTTCAAAATGACTTTATATATAGTAAATTTGAATAATTATTTAATAATGGCAGTTATTACTTTTTGCTGGCTGCAGTTAATATTCTGTTAACCCCTATCTGTAGCAAACGCAGTATTACAGCTCATAGTTGTTTGGGGGTTTTGGGGCCGCTGTGAATCTGCACAGTCGTTCTGGCAGTAATTGCACTCTCAAGTGCTCTTGTGCCGCTCGCTGGAGAGCTCTTCCGACAGCCAATCAGACGCTCTTGTTTACAGCCTCTTTCCTGCATGGCCTTTTCCTTCCATCAGCCCTTTAGAGCCTCACACAGTCACACATGATGAGTGCAGCTGTTCTGTGAGGAGACGTTCACACCTCTTCAGGAGCTCTGATAATGCACAGACACTCTGATCGATACTGGAGCTCTGAAGGGTCTATCAGCACTGACGCACCTCACACTACCTTTCACTCGCTGTGATTACAGCACAGTCCTGCGCATGACTTCTGTGAGAGGCTGTTACAGGCAGTAAGCGCACATTACGGCTGTGCTGATGTGAGATTTAATATGGGCTGATTCTGATCCAATTTGTAGTGAACAGTATGGACTTTTTTTAATGATGCAGATTCATAATAGCAATTGAGACCTACACAGAATCATAGAAATTACACGGAAATTAACACGTTTTTACTCCGCTACCCATCCATCCATTCATCTGCCTGTCTTTCTCATTCTCTCGTCTTTTTATCTTTCCTTCTTTCTTTCTTAACTTTATTTTTGCATCTTTCCTTCTTTCTGCCTTAACCTTTTCATCTTTTTATCTTTCCTTCTTTCTATCTTATCTTTCTTTCATCTTTTTATCTTTCCTTCTCATTCTGTCTTTCAATCTTTTTAGATTTCTGTCTTTCTTCAAAACTTTCAAACAAGACTTTTTCAAGTCAATTTGATTTTTTGCTGACAAACTTTGGTTTTCTTCTTTAAAATTTTGAATTTCAGTACCTTTTTTAAAATTTACATCCTATTAAAATTAAATTGCAGTTTGGCATTTTGCTTGCATTTTGTTGCATTTTTGTCAGGAATTGAATTGAAATTAATTGGAATTCCTAATTGGTTAATTTTGAATGACGGACAGTCATTGCCTGCAGTATTTTTACTTGTTAATCTATATACTTTACCTACTCTGATAACCATCAAAATCAGGTTGTGATGAGAAAGTCACATGATGAACCAAAGCGCACCACAAGCAGCTTTTCCACAAGCTGAGAAGGCCAATACTAATATATATATACGTATAAGTATAAATATATATATATATATATATATATATAAATATAGATAGATAGATAGATAGATAGAAGGTGCACAATGTCATTCACACAAACACTAAACACCATCATGGGGACACTTATAAAACCAAAATATGCAATAAATATTAATTTAATAACATAAGATGTAACATACAACCCTAATAAACATAACTGATAAGAAAAAACTAAGAAGAAACATAGTAATTTCAAAGAAAAAACATCAAAATTTGAAATGCAACACAGGGAATTCTGGGAACGTCATTTTACGTTTTTTCCCTGTAAATTATACAGTCTTTTTCACTTCCAAAAACGGTATTTTACCGTGAAATTGTCTGAAATGTCTGTTACAGTTTTTCGCTGTATATTGTAGGGGAACTTACTGTTAACCATTTAACAGGTTTTTACTGTAGCATTTTCAGTTTTTTACCGTTAAAATATTTTTTTTTTAATTTTTTATACTATTTGAACTATTTGAAAATCTGGAATCTGAGGGTGCACAAAAATCTAAATATTGAGAAAATCACCTTTAAAGTTGTCCAAATGAAGTTCTTAGCAATGCATATTACTAACCAAAAATTAAGTTTTGATATATTTACTGTAGGAAATTTACAAAATATCTTCATGGAACATGATCTTTACTTAATATCCTAATGATTTTTGGCGTAAAATTAAAATTGACAATTTTGACCCATACAGTGTATTTTTGGCTATTGCTACAAATATACCTGTGCTACTTCAGACTGGTTTTGTGCCCCAGGGTCACATAAAATGGTATTTTGGCAAATTCACTTAAAATATTTTAAAAATGAGAATGGCCATTATTCATTGACAAGGCTGATTTTGTAGTTACAAAGTAAAAAAAAATTCTGCTTCCTTTAAAAAGCAAAATGTGCAGTTAATCGGTCTGTCATGAAGCGTTTGGAAGCAAATGCATCATATTGAACACAAGCACAAATGATGGGGTAAATGCTGATGTAAACGTGTGGTTCAGTCTGTCTGTATGATCTCATGTGTTGAGGATCTGTAGTTTTCATCAGATGCCACTGTTGAGTTGCATGTTCACCCATCAATGTCATGATTCATTCCAACATGCCTGATGTGCCCTTAGTTGTTGTTGTTGTTTTTGTTTGTTTGTTTTTTCAGTCTGTCAGGGTTAGAAGAGATTCTGGAAACCAGTTCTGCTTGACATTTCTCACAATATTATACAAATCACTGTCAGCTTAGTGCATGTGCACATTTAAATGCATGTAATCCTGCTGATCTAAATGAATATGAAATGTATATGTATATGTATTTGCATGAACTGCATATGCAGCACTGTAAGTTGGAGTAAGAGCTCCGGCGCCAGCATTTCACACCCTTTTTCACGACCCTCTTTATTGCATCACACACGAGATACACCAGGACGTGCCAAGAGTAATTGCACATTCACAAAGCAAGAGGTCATTTTAAATGCATGTGCATGAAATACAGCAGATCACATGACCCACTTTCTTCTTTCTTCCATCTTCAGGCACAGCAGAAAATAAAGGTCACACTCACGTTCATCTGCTATTCACTACACAGACCGCATGACACCATAGATCTCATGAAACGGTAATGAACTCAAGCAGTCGTCGCCCACGTGACAGTTCGCAGAAGGGCTGTTATTCGTCAGTCGGTGGGTTAATTGGTCAGGCCTATAGCTGCTTTCCATCAGCTCATTAGCCAAGTCTTGATTGTAGGGTGAGATTGTATGGGTTTCTGCTTGCTTGCTGTTGTCTTTCTGCTTCAGTGAAGTCAGTCTCACCTGAGGTGCTAAAATCACCTTTGCTTCTCTGTTCATACACTGAATTAGGCAAGTGTGAAATGAAATTTAATTTATGTCAGATAAAATAAAATGTTTGCAGTATGAAGCAGGATTTAGGCTAATATCATGATCTTTTTTCCATACAGAACTTCCCATTAAAGATTGATCCAGCCTTTCTAAGTGACAGACCCTCGAGAGCTATGCAGATTTTGCTACACATTATTTAGAGATGATGTTTGTTGCTTATGAATTATGTACATTCAGATTTATAAACATCTCTAGAGGCTTTAGAAGGATAAAGATATTTTTCCTTAGGATAAGTTGAGTTTATTCTGCTTTCCTGTATATTCACTGAAAGGCTTTAAAGGATATCAGACAAAACAAATGTGCAAAATGATTGACAGGCACAGGGCATTTTTGATTGGCTGAAAAAAAAAAAAATCACTTCAAATCAAACTCACTCACCTGAATCTCTTTTTTTTTTTTTTTGCTGTCTAGGACTGAGATCGGTGAATTTTACTCTAAACAATGATATTGTTTCTATTCAGAATCTTATTTTTGTTTCTATTTGCAATCTAACTTTTGTTTGCCTTAAAGGGGTCTTAAAGGGGTCTTTAGTGTGGTGGTCACATAGCATGAGAGTTATTTTACTATTACTCATGTACTATTAGTGTTTATTATGGTATATTCTTTACCATTACTATTATAGAATTATAGTAAAATAATTTTACTGTCACTATTATAATGTCTTATAGTGTACTATTATATTTACTACTATATTTATATTTTTATTAAAATTCAAATGTAAAAAAATATATATTTTCAATTTTCATTTTAATTTGACTTTTACAAATTGTGTTGTGTGCTTCTGCCATTTTCATTTTGTTAATTTCTTTTTTTATTTTATTTCTTTTTTTAATCCATTTCTATTTTTATTTCTGTTTAGCTTTCATTTGTGTTTTAAGTAATTTTTATTTTTGTCTATACACACACACACACACACATTTATTCATTTATTATCTTTTTTTCGCTGTTAGACTTTCCATCAAATGTTTATAATTTCTAATGTTTTGTTTTAATTTCATTTCAGTTACCGAAAATTAAGAACAGGTTTGAGGTTGATGACCGATTCAAAATCCTTTTTTGTCATTTGAATAATGTATGCCATAAGACCAGGAACATTTATTAGGGAAGTTAATGAGGTCACTTTGGATTCATGTGGAATCCTCTCTTGTCTTTTGTCTAATTGAGAGCTTATGTTGTGTGTGTCTTTATAATAACAGTAACCATAGCAGGACATGTTTTGTTGCTACTATCACTTATCACTGCCATTGAGGTGTTTATATACTGCGGTATACATGGATCCTCAGGCATTTTAATCATCTGATCGACAGCAGCTGTTCTGCTCTTTCCTCCGCAGGCTGCGTGCGAGAAACCGAACTCACCGGGTTTCTCAACTGCATCTGATACAGGTCACATAGCATGAAACAAATCTTAAAAAAAGCTGCTCCAACTTTCATGAGTCTAACTTTATCCAGATGTATTTGTGTGTGAAAAACTCAAAGCTAAACTAAGACAAACCCGCTGCAGTGTTAGGATGTCTATGGATTAAATGCAGTGCTGTCTACACATTCAGCGTGATTGTATTCAGAGTGTATGTATATGCATGTATAACATAGCGGATTAAATGCAGATTTGACTGCTGTTACAATGTCTTTTGGCTTTTCAGTAGCACAGGTCAGAGATTATAGTGATGAAGCAAGAACTAGAAGAGCTTACGGTCACCTGTACGATAATTATTTATGCCCTCTGGGACTGACCAACAAACAATAGGCCTATTGCATGTAATTTGAGAAAAACAACTTTTAATCTAATGCAGGTATTTCCAGACTTTTTGTCGGTACCTTAGACGTAAAATATTTACTTGAAGTGAGAGATTTTAAGTAAATATTTCAGTAATTTAACAACACATTTGCATGTTTATGGTTCTCTTATATCAGTTAGTGGTCACATGACGTGCAGATAAATAGATGAAATATTTGTTAATCTTATAATCTTTTTTAGTGTTTATTATAATTATTTTTTTTACTTTGTAGCTAGCTAGACTATAAAGTGGACTCAAAACTCATTACATTTACACTGGTGTTTTAGGAACCCTATCAAATGAGATGATGATGATGATGATGATAATAATAATAATAATAATAATTGTTGTTGTTGTTGTGTTGTTGTTATTGTTATTATATATTAACATTAAATAGTTTGAGTAGTAGTAGTAGTAGTAATAATAATGTTAAAGTTCAAATTATAAAAATGGAGGAAATGTCAAAAATGAAGGACATAATTTACAATTTTGCTGTAAAATAAACAAAATTAATATTTAATAAATTCTAATTTTGTTTTACATTAATACTATTAGTGTCTCAGTCCACATTACATTTACATAGTTTTTTAGAAACCCTATCAAATGGATTAATAATAATCATAATAATCAATAATAATAACCATTTTAATGGTTTAACTCTAATTATATAAATGAAGACGGAATGTAGTATGGTTACTAGATTACAATTTAAAAAAAGAATATTTGATAATTCTAGTTTTATTTTACATGTTACAAAACAAACATTCTAACATTTCAAATCCTCAAGCTATTATTTTGGCGGAATGCTGATAAAATGCTGTAAACTTGTTAGAAGTTTATTCGGTGTTGGAAATTATGCGAATGTGTAAATAAACTAAACCCTTGCGCACTTTCTGTTCCCAAATGAATGTAGGGTTCGTGAAGCCCTGCTCTAATACATCACCGCAACCACCATTTTCCATCTCATTTGAATCACTCCTTACTTTCATAAACCATTCACTGGTCTACTTTAATTTCATGCTTTCCAATTGCACTGTAATGATTTGTTGAAACTTCTGCAGATCCTCTGGATGCCTCTGACATAATTATGTAGATGGATGCAGGCGCGACGTGTGACCTCTCATCTGCTTCTTCATCACGACAGGGATTTTCTGTCATCTTCCCCCTCGCTGACGTACTCCTGTGGTGGTCTCTGTTTGCCAAACTGGAGCTGCTGAATTATAAATGGCCACCCGTACTTCTGTACACATGGCTGACACTTTGACCTCTCTTATTCAGCTCAAATGGAGAGTCTTCAGTCGCTCACCCGATTGGAATCTGAGCGTTGCAGATGTGCAGCCTGCGTCTCATCAAGAACAAATGCTTTAGGTTTGAAACAGAACCAGGCCACACCATTAAAGAGAAACATTTAGATAAATTATGATATTTACAGTGATAGAATCAGGACAGTGAGCGTGGAGCGTGTTTATCCTGCCCAGAGTTATGAAAGATTCATTGTTGGGTCTGAACGTTGTATAGTTCCTTGTTTATTTATCTTAGTAATCTTCTACAACCTACAGTATCTGTTCTTAATGTTTTAAATAGATAGTTCTTCATTTGGAAAGTGGGTCAGCTTAGTTTAAATTTCAACACGTTTTACTGTCCTTAACCCTATAAAACCTACTGTATCATATTTCTATGGCCTCTAAATGATTAACATGATCAAAACTTTGTAGTACACAATCTACTACATTCCTTCTGTCATCTGACTGATTTGTTTAAACTGAGTTTAAACCTTTTTTTTAGCTAGTAAAAGGCCACTTTCTCAACTGGCCTGGGCTTGCTTGTTTGTTTTTAATATAAAAAGTTCTATTTTTGGCAAAAGTAAAAGCCCTTTCACACCAAAAGTGAAAAGGTGAATAAGCCTCATGCTGAAGGAAATGTAAATTTAAAGTCATGCTTATTAGTACAGTATGGTTGAATTTGATCATTGAAGGTCAGCAGCAAAGACATGGGATTCAATACATAAAGGATATTTATGTTATTTAACATTATTGCGTCATATTCTGAGTTTGCTTTTCACTGTTTTATTTTTGCGAAATACTGAATCTGTTTTTGTGCAAGTGAAATGAGTAAATGCATGTTCACATTTAGTCTAGAACTAAAGTAAGCATCATGCACCTCTGCACTTACTCACAATAGGATTTTCTCTTGGTTTTTGCAGGAAATAAGCTCTGTGACCAACAGAAGTTTATGATTCTTACAGTATATGTAGCCTAAATGCAATCAGCAGAAGATATCTTCAAGTTGGAAGTTTTGAGATGTTTTTGCAACTAGTAAATGTAATCGACTAGTGAGTAGATGAGTTTACCTGTTCTGTGTGATGTTTAATGTAATCAACAACCTCTGTAGTCCCATTTAGCCTCAAGTTCGCCTTTTTTGAAATGCTTAAAAAATCACAAGTGGGGTATTATTGATGTATTTTATTTTGTAGAGCAAAACATGAAAATATCTTTTGTTTGTGTTAACCAGACCTTATTTCAAGCATTAAACCAAAAGCGCATTTAAAAATCCCATTGATGATGGAACCGGATGAACTCGTTTCTGGCTTTTAGGACTCATTGTTTCTGTTAGCCTGTGATGGACAGTTGATGGATTACAGATCAGGAAAAGTTCAGATATGGCCTCTCGTCCCTCTTTCCCCAGTGTAACGCATGGAATTCCCATTGGTCACGCTTCATATCAATTTGGATTTGCATTTTGAATTGCGGCTGGAGGGAGCTTAACTCTTCTGAGAGCTAAACAAATGCAAATAGACCAGTGAGTGCAGTAATCCCTGTGTGGAAACAGCAGCTGCTGTGATTTGAAGGTATTCAGGAAGTTCTTGAAGACTGTTTGCTTAATAAGTGGCAAAATACAGTTGGCAGATCACTCTTTTTTCTTTTTTTTTTTTTATGTACAAATAATCTCAGCCTCAGATGTCACGCTCACAGTCCATTCAAAAACCGCCTGATGCATATTATACACAAAGATGGCAAGTTTAGCCTGCTTTGAAATATAGTTGTGTTTACAAGTTAGCAGGTTGATTCAGTGAGTGTTTTTCAGGGAGAACTAATAACTAGGTTAGCCATAGTCTTCCAGGCTTGCGGTGTCAGATCTCTGAAAGATACTTGCACAGAAAAAATTCAAACATTAAACAAAAAAAATTAAACAATTTTCACTCAAACACTGCTGGTATTTTTATATATAATTACATAGAAATGACAAGTAACACAATGAATAAAATGTGATTTTTTTTTTTTTTAAGTAGAAGACTGAAATAGTATTTTCTTGTAAAGCATAGTCCAATAATCTTTATTTAGTTTCAAAAATATATATATTTTTAACCGTATAGGTGAGTATGAATAGAACTGTAAATGATATTTGAAATAATCAGTCACCTACTTATTGCTTTTACATGGACAGAAGTTCTGATTTTAAAAAATCTATAATTTTTTTTAACCTGCCTGCTTAGACTGGAAAACCTATCAAATGGCATTAGTCAACAAAACAGCATTTGCAACCCATTTTATTTTTGCAGAATAGCATGTTTCTGAGAGATTTTCAACAAAAAGAAAAAGTAGGGCACAATGTAGAACTTTTTAAGTGGGTCTTTCATGTCAGCATTTTCGTGTTTTAAGCTGACACTTTGATCAGGTGCAGTGTTCATTTTTAGGTCCTGTGTGAAATATAAATTCCTAAATGTTGTGTGGATGTCAGGTAGAGTTCAGTTCGCTGTGTATTGAAGTTGAGGAAAGGATGTGTGCAGGTCAGTCGGTCGCTCCAGGATAATCCCAGACAATCCAGACGGCAGGCAGACCGCCCAAACACCAGCTAATATGACACCAGACCTGCGCACCTGGAAAAAACACATTTAATAACACAGATCATCAACAGAGACTCAAATAGATTCATTATTTTACACTCTGAGTAACACCATAAATGTCAATTACTCAAGTTTGTTATTATCTCTACATTGTGAAAGCATCAGTGATCTAACTCACCTGTGACTCTAGACATAATTCCGGATTAAATGAGAAATTTATCATGACTTCAGATGAAAATGTATGTTGATCTTAAACTGGACTTGGAGGAGATCTTAGAAGAAATGTAATAATCAGGATTTGAAGACAAAGGAGGATTAGATGTCTTCATGAGCTGCGACAGCTGTTCAGACACGTGAGACAATGATATGGAATTCATTCTTGTGAAATGTCCAAATCTGGAGAGATGCAGTCTATACTTTAACTGTTCTTGATTAGGAAATCTTCCCAAGTTGCCATTTGTTTTGTTGGTGTTCTGTCGCTTGATAGAAGCTAGTCATATTAGACTGATACCAACATGGACACTGCCCTCATCCTTGAAACAAGTAATATTAATACACTTTAGTGTTTCAATTTATTTAAAAAACACGGTTTTGCTTCTGTTTTGGATTTTCCACTTGTCTAAAATCAAGAAATACGAAATTCTGTTTTACACAAGCTCAATATTTATTTATTTATTTATTTATTTGGGTCAAAGACGAAAAAGGGTTTAAGCATAAAAACAATAAGTGTAATACTGCTTTAATTGTTGTTTTTCCCCCCAAAAATAATTTTTTTTCTGTTTAATTCAATTACAAGTTTTTGTTTTTCTGAGCACAAAATAAATCTCATACATTTTTCCCTGATTTACAGAAGACACCCACTAAAATGTCATTCAGTATAACAGTCTTGTCAGGCATATTTACAACAAAAATCAATTTATGACATATTAAAAGACTAATTACTTTCACCCCAGATACTAATTAGTTGTAATTTTACATTTTTAAAATTTGCCACTATCCTAGGTTTTGCCTATTTGTCAGTAAGATTTTTTTACTCATTTAAAACGCAACAAAATTTGATATGCTCCCTTGTTCTTTTATATATTTTAATATGTACAAGTCAAAATAAGCTTGTTGTTTGATTTTTTTTTACATAAATATTGTGTTACACTGAATGACAATGTAACATTATTTCAACCAAATTTTGACATTTTCTTCTCCAAAAACATATTTAAAACCTTAAAAGTAGACACTTTACTTACATTTAATGTGCTTTCTATGGACATAAAATCATTTTTGTAAATTTCTTTTGATGCGGACATCTTTACTTCTTCTTTGACCCATTTGTTTATTGATTTATTCATTCATTCGTGAAATGTAATTTGGAAAAATATAAACATTTATATTATTTTATGTTGTTATTTATTGTTTAAATTTTTACAGTTATTTACACTTGCGCGCTATAACAGTACAGGCTTTTATGCTAATTCAAATTAATCATAAGAAATCAAAAGATAGTTGTAATACATTTCAGCATATATGTTTAGCCCAATCATTATATTTAGAATGTAGCTGATCACCTGTAAATAAAATCAAATCAAATTAAGTATAAATAAATTTTCAGGTGCATTTACTCTTTAAATATAGTGATTAGGCTAATAAAAAAATCAATAATGTATATAGCATAGTATTCCCTAAAATTAACAACTGATATTGATAATCTCTGAATGTTGTTGATGCCAAAGGCTTTATGTATAATCAAACTCTACAATATTTTGATTCAAATTAGAGGCTGGTCATTGTAGATTTTGATGCCAACATGGACAGGCTGCTGTCAGCATTGAAACTATTAATATTAATACATTTCTTTATTTTATATGAAGTACATTCTTTTTCACATTTGTATGAAACACCATTTTGCTTCTGTTTTGGGTTGTGTCTTGATTCTCAAAGTACAGTCTGGGTCCTGAAGTAAAAGCAGTTTCTGTTCAGTCATTGTATCAGTTCAGACCTGCTCAGATAAACTGGATTGCTGATTGCTATACGTTCTCGAGCGCAGCCACGCACCGACTCTGTTAATCTGAGGATGGTTTGAGTCTGGACAGCACAGATTTATGGTCTGGTGTGGTTGACATAAATGCTTAAGCAGTGCTGTTCTAATCTGATGTTTGTGTGCTGACATAATTTCCCCCCGCTCTGTGTAGGCCAGCATGAGTCGGCGTCTGTAATCTCGCTGTCCTTGCTTCGGTGAGGCTTAATCCTGCTCTAATGCAGAATCTCATCTGCATTGTCTTTCAAACAGCCCATTTCATCCATCTAGTGAAATTCACTTCTCATGGGGCTTAATGTGTCTGTGAGGGAAGAGGTTTTCATCCAACACAGCGTGTTTTTGTTGCTGACAGGGGTGCTGTGCAGATAAAGGGGTTTGACTCGGTTGAAACGCTCTGAGATGAGGGAAATTCAAGCTGTCTCTTTGTATGTGCAGATTCTTGCTTTGTTCTGCTGTTTTACCACTTTAGACGGCTGGTTTTTAGGCTGTATAACATAGAGAGATATGTGGGCGAATCTCTCAAAACTTCTTGAAGTCATATTTTACACCTGAATAACATAAATAGTAATTTGCACAAAAAATGAAGCCTATTTTTGGGAGTATTAAGTAATTTATTTGTTTGAAGATTTATTTTACTCTAAAACTGAGAAATAAAAATGAGCTTTTTTCACAAAAAAATGAAACCTATTTATTTATTTAATTCCTAAATCAAGAATTATAAAATTGCATTTTGCACAAAAAAAGCATATTTATTTATTTATTTATTTATTTATTTATTCCTAAATCAAGAATTATAAAACTGCATTTTGCATAAAAAGAAGCCCATTTATTTACTTATTTATTTATTAACATTTAAAACAAACATTATTATTTTCTCTTTTTTTTTTCCAATTATGGTGTTACAAGTATTTTACATGATATATGTAATATGTGTTGTACTGCCTTTTTTTAAATGATTAAAAAAATGGATTACATTATTCTATTACTGTTGCACTATAAGAGTGCTATTTATATATAATATGTGTATATATATATATAATATGTAATAAAACAATAAAAAAAACTCAATAATTAGTCTGTATTCAAAAATGTTTCCAAAAAGAAAATTCAACTAAATTAATTCAAACTATTTAACAACTAATGATAATCTCAAAATGGCCAAATATTATTGGGGGTTTTTGCCAACGTATGAATTTGGGGCTATAATTGTTAAGAAAATTTCATCACAATGCAAAAAAGACCTCATTTTCTATGTGCAAAATATAATTTCTTGTTTTTCTCTTTTGATTTAGAGGTGAAAAATGACCTGGACAAGTTTGTGACAAGTTTTGTGAGATTCACAGATGTTTGTCATATCTATGTGAAGAGACGTTCTCTGTGTTCCTGTCCTTTGAAAACAAGGTTTCAGTTTCTAAATGCTGAGCATCGGGATGTATAAAAATAGCACAAAGCAGGACTTTCACTGGCTTTCATGATGTCAGGTTTTCTTTCTGTCGAAAAGCGCTCCTGCTTCAGGGAGGTTGCCAAGTTGGGACCCTATTTCTGTCTCGCAGAGAGTGTACTTTACCTTGAAGGGGCACGTGGTGAAAGTGCCTGCAAGGATCATTAACTATTCATGGAAGTACATCCCTGCTAATGGGGCCTACAACTATTTTAATTATTGATGTTGTAATTGACAGCGTGGTCCTGCCTCCCCTCACGGGAGCGGCTGAATTTACGTGTATGACATTGTTTGGCGTCCCCATCCTATGACCCTTTCCGTCTCATCTTCCATCTGTCTCAGAGATCAGCGTGATTTCGCATCTGTCATTCGTAATATGTTTTTTCTTCCTCTGTCAGCCGGTCGCTGATGTTGACGGACAGCTGTCAGGTGGGCTTACGCTGATGATGTAAAGACGGGCATGTGGAGCGCGGGACGCTGCTGTCGGGAAGCGGCATTAATTGGTGATAAATGAAAGCTTATCGGTGGTAAAAACACGAGTGGAAGCCCTCGGGGAGGTTATCTCACACCAGCGCAGATTAAACACTCATTAGGGCGGGAAATTGCGGCCAGATCTGTCACTTGGCTTCACATCAAAGCGTCCCGATCATTAGTTATCTCACGGGGCGGTGGGTGGACAGGGGGGTCGTCCTCTTAATTAGATAAAGTGATAAATAAAATGTAAAATGACATTCCCCACTGTTCACACATCGTCTGTTTCTTAGTCTTGCCTTCGTGATTTTCATTAGTGGCTTTTGCTTACTCAAGCAGCACTATTACAGCTCCTCTTAGGGTTAGAGGTTTGTTCAAATCCTTAACCTGAAGTATTGAACTTTATATGAGACAAATGATGAAAAAAGCAGCTCCGAAAGACAATAGTGTCATTATTTAACTCTGTTCAGTTCAAGTGTCTTTAATCCCCAACTAAGCAAGCCAGAGGCAATAGGTGAGATTTAAAGGGATAGTTCACCCAAAAAAGAAAATTCTGTCATTAATTACTCACCTCATGTTGTTCCAAACCTGTAAGACCTTCGTTCATCTTCGGAACATAAATTAAGATATTTTTGATGAAATCCTAGATCTCTCTGACGCTCCATAGACAGCAATGCAACTGAAATGTTCCCAGACACAAACGTAGTAATAACATCAGTAAAATAGTCCGTGTGACATCAGTGGTTTAACCATAATTTTCCGAAGCTACAAGATCACTTTTTTGTGTGAAAAGAAAACAAAAATAACGACTTTATTCAATGATTGTACTCTTCCGCGTCACCATCCTCTGCCATTATTGAGAGTACCATGACCCATTAGTTAGTTGCCGAAGCAAGATTTCCAAGTTTTACATATTTTTTTTTTTTTTTTTTAAGTATAGTTTGTCTTTCAAATTTAATTTAATTTTATTTTATTTTATTATTTAAATTAATGAAAATTATTTTCAATAGTTTTATTTTAGCTCACATGATACTTTTTGTGATTTTTCTTTTTTTTTTTTTTTCTTTTTTTTTTAACCCAAAACATCTCATCTTGTGTTTCAAGGGTGAAGGAAAGTCACACGGGTTTTGAACTACATAGTTGAGTTAATAATGGAAGAACTGTCTTTTTTTGGGGGGGGGGGGGGGGGGGGTATTATCTCTTTAAAGCAAACCTAATATGACCAAGTCTGCTCTTCTAACCGCACTGTTAGAGCCATGATATTTGTCCGTCTCTAATGAATGTGCTGTTGTGGTGGAACGTCACATTTCTCCCTGTTATTTTTAAGAATAATTTCAGGTTACAGCACAAGGATTATTTCAGTCATTGCGTATCTGTGCCAACAGTTCTCTGACAATGACAGCAGTTTTCTTTTTATTCTTGGATTTTTGAGCTGATGCATCATGGGTACTCGTTTGCTCAGTCACAAACTGATGCTGGTGTGCTGAAGGGCCTGATCGCGGGCCGCTGTGGCCAGGGGCGCACGTGCAGACAGACGTGAATGTGCCACGCTGCAGTGACAGCTGCGTTTACCCAGCATGCCCGCAGCTCACCTTTGCACCTTTGAGGTTGCGGAGTGACCTGCCCGTCGGCACGCAGCTTAATGAGAGCAGATGAGTGAGTTTTTTCAGGAGCGCATATGGCATAATGAGGCTGAATCAGGCCGAACGGAGCCAGGTTTGGATGGAGATGCCTGCGGTCCTGCGTGACTCACCTGTGAGAGCTAATTCAGGCTCTCTGTCAGCTGACCTTCGTCTAATGCTGTGTCGTGCGTGAAAAGTTTCAGTTATATAGCGCAGATTTTTGGACTGTTTGACTTTGATCAAGAGTAGAATCACATGTCAGAGCTAGATTGGTTGCCAGGGTGTTGTTATGCAGTTGCTAGGGTTGCAAAGTCAAAGTCCAGCATTGTAAAAAATTCCATCTAATTCAACTAAAAAAAAAAACTTACGTTTAGTCTTAAATTTGTAAGTATAATCAAATTAGCTGTACAAGGCAACTTGTTTTTAAAATCTTGTCTAATTGAATCTTGTATGACTTAAAAAGTGAAGTTGAAATTAAATTATTTTGATGAGCAGGGTTATTATTTAGTTAACTAATAATAAAACCTTAAAAAGGAAACACTTTTGTTACTTGAAATAAAATCAACTTTAACTGAAGTAAAATAAACTATTAAAAAAAAAACTTAAACGTGTTTTATTTCAGTTAGTTGCCAGGACAGCATATCTCATTTTTAATTAATTTAAAGTGATTTATTAAAATAACTAAAACTAAAACTGAAATAAAAATTAATAGAAACTATACAAATTATATTAAAAAAACTATATAATAAAAATGTCATATTTAAAAATATCAAAATGTAATATAAAATAAATAAAATAATAAAATAAAACATTATAATAAAAAATAATTTTAATAAATCTAAATTAATAAAAACTAATAATAGTGTCTCGATACTAAGATAAAACGGTTGATGGAAAAACATATGTTGCCATGACTTACTGATCATGAATGTCTATGATATTTTGGTCTCTAGATATGACTCATAGAAGCATGAACAAATGAGCTGTTTCTATGAAAGAATCTTTCAAAAAGGCTCAAAGACTTTTCTTTTTTTTTTTTTGTAGTAAATGAAATTTAAATAATAATATAAAAAAATTCAAAAGACCATTGTCCCCTCGAGGCTCCAGTCAGCCTGGCCTGATTGTACAGCATGCAGATAATGACATTGATTGTTAAATGGAGATCTGTCTGCTCATCCATGCAGAAAATCTGGATTAGTCCTTTATTCCACAGATTTTGAATTACAGTAGAATGTATTTGTTATTTTCATGCCAATTTTTTAGGCAAAAGCCATTCATGTGCTGTTGAGCTACAAAATTGCTGCCATAGTGCTGTTTCTGAATAATAGACCTGAAAAGGTTTGTTTTTACTAGTTTGTGGACCTTGAATATTAAGTACCATATAGGGCTGGGCGATATATCTCATGCGATATGCATGCGCGTCTCATCAGTAAAGCCGGTTCCTTGATTAGCGCTAAATCTCCATCACCTGTTTTCAAATGGAGCGGCATTTAATACACAGAGCCGTAGTTCACTGAGAAGCTACGCAATATCGCATTCATTATCGCAGATGAATCGCCTTCGATAATGAACGCGATATTGCGTAGCTTGTCGGTGAACTACGGCTCCCTGTGTTAAATGCCGCTCCATTTGAAAACAGGTGATGGAGATTTACCGCTAATCAAGGAACCGGCTTTACTGATGAGACGCGCATGCATATCGCATGAGATATATCGCCCAGCCCTAGTACCATATAGGCTATAGGTTAAAAGATAACTACATTAAGTACATATTGTTTTGTATACATCTAATTTTTTGGAAGACAAAGCTGAGATGAGCTGCTTTTGTATGCAGGAGGCAGTTAAAGTGTAGATTATTTTGTATTTTGGGTCCTGTGTGATGAACGAGAGGGGTATATATTGCGTTTTGATTTGGTGAGTGTTTGTACATCTGCTGGCACCATTATCTTTCTGGCCTATTTTCACCAGATGAATATTCATGATGTTCTCTCCCTCCTCATCTGAGTACAGTTCGTTTGTGCACGACATTATAATATCTACAAGTTTAATGTGAATATTTTTGCATGTCTGACAAGGCCAAAGTAACTCCTGTGCCTTTTTGCTTTAAATTGCAGTTTAATGGTGATGAACAGTGTGCAACAGTGTTAATCAATATTATTAATCAATACTATAATGATTTATTGTAATACTATAATGATAATAATAATACTCTCCTTTAAATATAAATTTTGTCTTTAATACTTTTTATTTAATCTTTTAATAATAATTATGTAGTTATTATTTAATTATTATAAAAAAGAATAGAATAAAATAAAATAAAGGTATATACATGTATGTAAAATAACAGTAGAATAATTCTAAACCATATCAAAATAAAAAAAGATAAAATAAGTTGATTG
The DNA here is from genome assembly GCA_021397915.2 of Tor tambroides. NCBI lineage: Eukaryota > Metazoa > Chordata > Actinopteri > Cypriniformes > Cyprinidae > Tor > Tor tambroides. Next base: position 57,441 of record JAFVLL020004593.1, on the reverse strand, counting down.
ATCTGGGATAAAGAAAAAATATAAATTTGATATATATATATATATATATATATATATATATATATATATATATAATTATTATATTTTTTTCCCAGATCAATCAACTAAGTAAGAACTATATACACATGGCATGATAATGAATTTAATAATTACATAATAATTTAAATTTTCACATACATCCATGCTGTGGATTCTCTTTGAACTGAATTTCTTTTGACTTTTTTTTGGGTCTGTTTAGTACAGTCCAGTAATGTTTCTGTAATAATTTTCGTTATGCTACAGTTTCAAAAAAGACTTCAGAGATGCAAGCGAGGTTTTTAGCTTGAAAAAAAAAAGAAAAACATAGTCGACCACACTAATTGACTATTATGTTGTTCATCAGCCATGCTGAGAAATCCCTAGTCATTTGCTTTTTTAATGTACCCCTGACATATGCTTTTACTGTTGCCTTTTCTGTAGGTGTTCTGACACATGTTTGTTGGTAATTAGGATTAAATGACTTCCAAACATAAAGTCTGACCTGGACGTTCATGTAATAATACAGTATATGATAGGACTCATCTGTACGGTTTGTTTTTGTTACTCCAAGATCCTTTAATCCGGTCTCAGTTTTCAGCGCCCCCGCTGAGACTAATTGGTTTGTTTTGAGTTTAGTCACACGTCTGTTGTCTGGTAAGACTCTGTGGACACGCTGAGGTCTTACAGGTCTCCGATCTCTCCAATTTGCCCTTATGAGTGTGAGTGCAAAACACCTTCCATCTAATCCAGCCTCCCGCTGCGCTCCGTCCTCGTTTGTTTGTAACCAATTACAGCCTGAGAGAGAGGGAAAACAAACATACATCAGCTTGGGCGAGTCCCGTGCGCCCATGCTAAAATTACCCATGAGGCCCTGAAATGAAAAGCAGCTGATGTCTGCAGGATGCCAGATCTCCTCTTCTTCTTCTGCGTCTGCAGCGCAGCACAATCATGATGTCCTGTGAAGACGCTGTGAACATTAGATCATGACTGTTCACGATTCAGTTTTCTACTCCACTTCCTCACCTCCTCTAAGACCCGCTGAAGGCTATTATGATTATGCTTTCTGAATATATAGTGCATGTTCGTGCTGAAATATTCTGTGTGGCGTGTGCTGTGCCGGAGATCATTTATGATGTCCGTTGAAAAAAAAAAAGATGCATTATATATCTATATATACCAGCATCATGTGGCTTAAATGGTGTCAGTACTGCAGATTTGAACCAGATTTAAGCAATATAACTATAGAGGTGGTCTATATGATGATATGTTTTATGTTATTACAGTTTTTATTATCAATTAAGACACAGACATACATGCCGAAAACAAATATTTAGTTTAATAGTAGTCGGGGTGGATTTTGTAGCCGAAGTTTTTTGTAAAAGGCAGAAGTAACACTTCAAAATGGCTAAACATTGGTCAATTTATTGGCTTGGCAGATATATTGGCTTATTACTTTTTCCATCTATTTTAGAATCTGAAATTCTGTGGTTTGCGTTACTGGCCTTTAAAATGGCATGGGATTATGAAAAGTAATTGTAATTTTCAAAATACATAAGCCACAAACCCAAATCATGTAATATATTAAACATTTTTATAGGAACTTATTTAGTATAACAACAACAACAACAACAATATTATATAATAATAATAATAATATTTATTATTATTATTATTATTATTAAATATTTTATTAAATTATAAAAACAGACAATAAAGAAATATATAACTATAGTAATTGTACTGTTGTACTGTACAGCACAATATTGTACTGTAAATACAGTAAAAACTAGTATTTGAGTTTTTTCAATAAAAAGATAATTGTATTTAATAAAAGGCTTTCAAACATTAAACCTTTAAGCTTTTATTTTAGCAGATATCTGTAGGGATATCCTAAAGCATCTCTTTTGACAACAGATTTGTATTATTTCATTTTATTACAATAATAATAATAATTAATAATAACAGTTTGGGGGATCGGTACCTTGCTCAAGGGTCTCACCTCAGTCGTGGTATTGAGAGTGGAGAGAGTGCTGGTCATTCACTCCCCCCACCTACAATCCCTGCCGGACCTGAGACTCGAACCCACGACCTTTGGGTTACAAGTCCGACTCTCTATCCATTAGGCCATGACTGTCCCATAATGAAGAATAACAGTGATTACAGTGATCAGTTGGTGGTGTGAATCAACTGAATATAGGTCAGTGAATAATGACTTGAATTTCTGCCTGCACCTCACACCAAGCTATCACATGACTTAGAAGTCTTAGAATATGTAACATGAGTTTTTATGATACTTTCAATTGTGTTATTTGTCATATTTGGAAGTTAACATTGTCCATTCAAATTTACTTTCAATGTATAATATAGGCACTGCAGAGCTGCAGCAAAGAAGAAAGTCAGTTTGACATAAGACAAGAGTGAATGAGAATGATTCATTTAATGCACAAAAATGGAAATCTGTTAGATTTATTATATCTCAGCATGTGCTTTAGAACGAGATGCTGGAACATTGTAGCAGACGTGCTGTGGTTTTCTGTTTTTAACAGCGTTCTTACACCTCCATCTCTCACCTCCATTCACGGCTCCTCTCTGTGACTGTGATCAGAAGGTGTTCATGTGAGCGACTGACAGGTGCTGCTCATCTCCTGCTCCTAAAGAAAAGCTTCTGTTCCTCTTTTCAGGGGACAGTAATGGAGACTTCAGTCCTCCGTCCTCATCCATCATTTATGGAACTCGAGTGTTCCCGAGTAAACAGTATGTGCATCTTAAAAGTAGTCTGCTTTTTGCACTTTTTTACCTGAACTTTTAATTCAAGTCTAGTTTAGGGTCAAAAATGGGCAAGTTAGCTTCCACATTTATAATTATATATATGTTATTCTTCATTCTTAGACTTTAATGTTGTAATGTTTCTTCTTCTTCTTCTTCTTTTTATTAATAATAATTAATAAGAATAAGTAGTGGTATTAGTATTGCAATAATAATTTTTTTAAATTTCTAAAAACAATGAATATGAATATAGTAAAAATATAATAATAATAATAATATAACTATAAGAAGAATTTTATTTCATTCAACAAATTTCAATACAAATATTCATGGCTTTCAAATGTTAAACTATAGAGCTTTTATTGTAAGCCTCTTTTGACAACAGATTCGTAAAGGTTACAAATAAACATCATAAACATTAAAAAGTTTGGGAAATAGTTGCTGCTTTTTTTCAAATGCACATTATAAGTGATTCAGTTCATTTCAAGTAAATTTGAGAATTTGTTTGTAATTCACAATAATAAACAAAGAAACATCAAATAACACAATGAATTAAACATGATATTTTTGAAGTAAAAAAAGTAAAAGTATTTTTATTGTCAAACTCACAGCAATAGCATTGAGTTAAAAAATTTTTTTTTTTTCTTTTCTCTTCTTTTTTTTGTAAAGTGGACTTGCTTTATAAAGAACTAGAAAATGAATCTGTTTCTTTTTGCAGATGTTTGCACAAGGTTTGATGTCAAATATTGATGATTAGCTAGCAATCTGAATAATGACACGATTTAATGGCTCAGAAATGTAATGGTAACTACATCGCCCCCTTCAGGTTTGTCTTACTGCAACACTTGCACTGTACTGACCAAGCATTTGCTTGCATAGAGTATGTTTTGGCCCTCGTCATGTGACCAAGTCATTTCAGGCTGGCATTTGTCAGCCTCCTCAGGCACTCAGTTATCAGGTTATATATTTAGCTCAGCTGTTAATTGTTAATTGGCGATACAGTAAATAGAGCAGTTTATCCAGCCTACACACAGCGGTGTGTGAGTGCTAAAGGCCTTGCACCTGCCACACTCCTGACATGGAGTCGTCCTGGGTCTGTTCGCATGTGCCGCCCCCCTCAGGGCCTTAAACAAACCCTGGAGTGAGTGATTGGTGGGGCCGCTGGTTCACAGAGCACCGACCCGCTGAGCTTCAGACATTTCACACACAGCGCTGATGACACTGCTGATACGGCTTTCGCTCCGTCCCTAGAGGTGAAACGACCTCGGTGCCCTGCGACATGAAATTGCAACCCTGCTAGAAGAGGAGAGAGGTCGTGACGGGGACTACAGGGCATATGGGAATGGAGGAGTTGTGGGATATGTTTAAGAAAACGATTTTTGTTATTTTACCAAACAGAACAGGCTGCATTTACTGTTCCTTGTGGAAATATGACACTTTATAAACTGAAATTTTGAGGTAGAAAGACTGAAATAGTTTTTTCTTGCAAAACATAAGCCAGTAATTTTTGTTTACAACTTCAAATTATCTCTTTTTTTAGTGTGGTTGCATTTGATTTAATTTGAATAAAATTTTATTCACAAATTGCTAGTACATTTCACAAATAAACGCAAAGAAACCATTGAATTAAACAATATTTTCTTGAAAAACATACCACAATAATCTGTGGTTACAACTTCAAATAATCTTCTTTTTCATTTTTAAATTGTAATTTTTTAATGGAATTTAATTTCTATTGAAACGATTTTTACTCAGAAATTGCTATGAAACTTGACATAAATAAAATGACAAGTAACTCTTTGAATTAAACATGACATTTTGAAGTAGAAAGACTAAAATAGTATTTTTGTAAAACTTACACTAATAATGTTTGTATTTTTTACAACTTCTAAAAAATATATTTTTTACAGTGTGGTTGCATGTACTTTGAAACCATTTTCACTCTGTAGTTATTTATGAAATTTACCAATTTCTAAGAAAAGTCAAGTAACATTAAATATTAAATTTTGAAGTAGAAAGAGTGAAATAGTATGTTCTTTTAAAACATCATTGTTGTGTGGTTGCATTTGACTTATTTTGAAACCATTTTTGCTTGGAAATTGCTAGTAAATTTCACAAACAGTCAGAAAGAAATAGCACTTAACATTTTGAAGTAAAACTTTGATGTAGAAAAGTAAAAAAATAAAAAATAAAATGTTTACAGTGTGGTTGCATTTGAGTCGATTGTTAAATGTGCATGTGACTGAATAACTCTGAGGCTCTGTATCACTGAACTCATGCAGAGGGACTTTATTTTAAGCTTTATTTTATAAGGTCAGTGATTTATATGAACTCCGCTGTCCGGCACAGAGGCTTAAACACACTAACATGGTTTACAGTCATTTATTTCCCATGTGGCTCTTTGTCGTTTCTGCTGTGGGCGGCTCAGATGTTCAGATATAAAGCACGTTTCTAATGAAACTTTATCTCCATGTGTCCTTAAATGACTGTCTGGTGGTCATTGCTGTTCTGCAGTACCTTTTAAACTCTCTTCAGCTCAAAGGTAATTTTGTTGCTTTAGAAATGTCAATATTATGAGACTGATTTGTTTAATTTGATCAAACAGGATTGAATGGCTTATTGACACAAAGCAACTAACACCATAAAACATCCCAGAATTAACTGGACATTTATTTATGTAGTGTTTTATACAATACAGATTGTTTCAAAGCAGCTTCACAGTAATAAAAAGGAAAATAACTGCTAATGTTGCAAAGTTTTTTTTTGTCGTTTATATTTGTCAATATTGCACAGTTCATGAATTATGAAGTCAATTCAGCTATAAAGCAGCTCTACAGAAGATAGTAGTGTCATCGTTCAGCTCAATTCAGCTCAAGTTTTGTTCTCACCCAACAGAGTCAGAAAATGTAGTGCATAGTAGGAGACCCCTGTAACTCCAGTGACTCAAAAAGATCATGGAGTTTTATTAATTATGCATAGTATGCTTTGTCAAATTCAGCTTTCTTGCAGTTGGGTTTACATGAAAAAGATGCAAGATTGCCTATTTTAAGCAAACTCTGGTGTGTGTTTGAGAGTGTGCGTTGAGTTTGTATTTGAAATCCGTCATGTGAAAGCAGTCGACTGCACCGCTGCTGCCCCTGATGAACACGGCGAGGAAAACAAGAGCTCAAATGCGTTGAGATGGCAGCATGTCTGGCCCGTTGACATTTAGCTGCTCAGTGCATCATGTGGACGCATCCTTCCAGAAACATTGATTTGGCATGAAGATCAGTCAAGGAAAGATGAGAGATTTCCAAAAACTCCTACTTGCAAACTCTTTACGTTTAGTTTTTCATGACCATTCTGTAGCCTCTCTCTGACTTTTACAATAAATAGGCTAGTGTAAGTTTAAACAATTGAAATTTTATATGTATACGAATATATAAATGACCTCTGTTATATGATTAGCTAACCTCTGTGTACCAGCATTCAGCAGGGTTGGCTGAGGGTGGGCGGTCTTATGTTAATGAGCTCATGGTCCTGACTTTTTTTTTTTGCAGTTTGTTTACATAAATCTGGCAGATAAAAAAACACATATACTTGCATTGAAAAGCCATCAAAAAGATCTGTAGCTCTATCGGGATATACAGATATGGATGTGGGGTCTTTTAAAGGGACAGTTCACCTAAAATATTGTGCGGAATTCATACATACTTCAGTAATCTCTCAGCTTTGTCTTCATAAATCCAACAGATAAAAAAACAGGTGAAAATGTACCCATGTACTTGCATTGAAAAGCGATCAGAAGGGTCAAAAAGGATAGTTTACCCCAAAAAATTGTGTGAAAAAGTGATCATTTCATATCGCTTTACAACACTTAGATTAAACTGCCAGATTCATTTTACGACACCTTTATGAATCTTCTAAATTGTGGTTGCCTGGACTTTTAGTGGAGGGACAGAAACCTCTCAGGTTTCATTAAAATATCTTAATTTATGTTTCGAAGATGAACCAAAGTCTCCCAGTGAGACAAATGATGACAGAAGTTATATTTTTAGGTGAACTGTCCCTTTAACTTGTGGCAGTTTGGTTAATGTGACATCTAGTTAAGTATTATTGTCAGAAAGCCTTCTGCTGTTGTGGAATCTGTTGAATATTGAATGTGGGAAGTGAACCAGTTGAAGCAGATGATGTTTGTTTTGTGCACTAGTATGTGTAAAAGTGCTGTTGTATTGCCATCATCTCATTTTCAGTGTGTCTTTCTCCCGCAGTAACAGAAGTGAGATGGCTGTAGGGAAATATAACCCACATAAAACCCTTACTAGCATCAGAGGAATTGTATATAACCCACCAGCTCGCTCTTAAGCGCTTCTATCACGGCCAAAAAAAAAAGCACTTAACGGCCGGAGTGTTGACGCAGAAACCCTAAAGAATATTCATGTTAATACTCAAGGTCAAATAGCTCCCATGTGCCCCATTAAAAGTGCTGGAGTTGCCCAGAAGCCCGAGCTGAGCTTTATTATTCACAGGGCAGTTAATTCTTTATGGCATTAGCTCTATATGTTGGCAGCGAATAGTAATTAATTACACTAATCACGAATCTGCAGCCAGATTCAGAACATATCAAGAGAGTCAGCGTCTTTACAGGAGACATAATTATCTGATTCTGCATAATTGCACAATTACACACAATCCTCATTATTTTCTATTACTTTGATGATCTGTGCATAGCATAAAAACACAAACATTGTATACAAATCATCATTGTGCAGTCGATTTACAGTTTGTCTCTTGTAATATGCTGTTCTGAAGCAACATTGTCAACAGCTAATGTAAATGTTTACAGTGGTTTGATCATTAATTTTCTTGTTTTAATATGTAATTCTTTAAGCTTCCTCAGAATGATTAAAAAACTGTGACCTCAGCATTTGGGTCTTACAATACTGAATTCAGGGCCATTATTGCTTATATCTACATTTAATTTTATAATTCACAATATAGCCTATTGTGAACAAATATCAACTTAACAACATTTCTATAAAATAAACACTTTTTTGGTGAAAATTAAAAAACATTAAAAATATTTATAAGAGTTACTGAAAGTATAAAAAACTTCTACCTATCTATCTATCGATCTATACACTACTGTTCAAAAGTTTGGGGGTAGATAGTAAGATATTTTTAAAGAAATGAATACTTTTATGCAGCAAAGATGCTTAAAAGCTTAAATTAATCAAAAGTGACAGTAAAGACATTTATAGTGTTACAAAAGATTTCTGTTTCAAATAAATGTAGAACAGTTTCCACAAAAATATTAAGCAGCAAAACTGTTTTCAATATTGACAATAAGAAAAAAATCTTTGTTGAGCAGCAAATCAGCATATCAGAATGATTTCTGAAGGATCATGTGACACTGGTGTAATGATGCTGAAAATTCAGCTTTGATCACAGAAATAAATTAGATTTTATAATATATTCAAGTAGAAAACAGGCATTTTAAATTGTAATAACATTTCAGAATTTCACTGTTTTTACTGTATTTTTTGATCAAATAAATGCAGCCTTGATGAGCATAAAAGGGATCTCTTTTAAAAACATAAAAAATGTTGCAACCCCAAGTGCATATATTGTTAATAAATAAAAATAAAAAAAGTACTAAAAACAGAACAGTAACAGAAGTATGTGGACAGAAACGGTCTTTAACTTCTGTCTCTTCTCTTTAAGCAGGTCCTGATCCGTGTTTCCGGTTGTTTTGCTGTGTTTCTTTGTCCCGCTCGGATGGTTTGAGGTTCGCCCCAAGAATCTTCTTCCGTACACTGACTGTGACGTCCTGTCACTATGATGAATGCTCACTGAAAAGCCATCACATCCGATTTGTTTCTCCTCTTACCTTTTGTTTTCCCAAAAATGCAGATTTTGTTTTTCGCTGGATTGAGAGCATCCTAGTGGAAACAGTGATAATTACACAGCTGTGGCCTCGCCGTACTTTCTGTGTGCCGATCACAAGGTGACACTCCCTCAGGACACAAAGCATGCTCTATTTTCTCTTATGATGTCCAAAATTTTTTCCATTACCGTTTTTATTAGATGTGCCAACTTTAAGGTCTGTTTTATTCAGAAATGAGTCAAATTATGTAAGTTTAATGGCTTGCAAATGCTCTTCTGAGGAACTTTGAATATAGTACAGATGCATTTAATTTAGCGTGCATTGGGAAAAACGTTCACTTTCTGTGCTCGCGCTTGCAGATGTCACTGTTCCAGACGTCCTGAAAAATGGTGTTCTGGTGTTTTGTTCTTTCTCACTCAGTGTGTGGCGTGAAAGCGAGCATCTGTTTCAGTAGCTGTCTTGTTTTTCCTGTCAGTTTCTCTGTCTCTGGTATCCGAGTTTGGCCTTTTGCCGTGTTCAGCGCAGACAACTTGAGACACAAAAAATGAAGCACATCTGCTTTGATGCGTCTTCATCAGACTGTGAGTGATGCTGCTTTTTATGGAATGTTGCATTATATTCATTAAAAAAATCTGTTTTGTATCCTCAATCGACACACAGGTGTAAAATAATTTGACACTATGCCTCATTCATGAAACATTAGCATAATTTTGTTTTTATAAAATATATTTCAAATGATTTCCTTCTTCTAAATAATAATAATAATAATAATAATAATAATAATAATGTTATGAAATATATTTAATACACTGCTCAAAAAAATTGATGGAACACTTTTTAATCAGCGTATAGCATCAAGTCAATTAAAATTCTGGGATATTGATCTGGTCAGTTAAGTAGCAGAGGGGGTTGTTAATCAGTTTAGATTTTGCTGCTAGGGTACTCTGTTTGGTTGCTAGAGTACGGCAGCTGCCAATGATGAATTCCAAAGGCTTCTTGTCATATGAACGATATAAACCAACTCCCATGCCTCTGTGACATTCAGAATGGAAGATATCCCTCTTTGGATTTTAGTTGCTAGGGTACTCTATTTGGTTGCTATGGAGTTGCTTGGCAGCTGCCAATGATGAAATTCCAAAGGCTTCTTGTCAGTATGAATGATATAATCCAACTCCCATGCCTCTGTGACATTCAGAATGGAAGATATCCCTCTTTGGATTTTAGTTGCTAGGGTACTCTGTTTGGTTGCTAGGGAGTGGCTTGGCAGCTGCCAATCATGAAACTCCAAAGGCTGCTTGTCAGTATGTATGACATAAACCAACTCCCATGCCTCTGTGACATTCAGAATTGAAGATATCCCTCTTTGGATTTTAGTTGCTAGGGTACTCTGTTTGGTTGCTAAGGTGCTCGACAATGGTTGCTAGGGAGGGGCTAGGAAGTGTTGAGGTGATTCATGATTGGCTGTTTGCTGCCCCGAGTCAAATGAGACCACCCTCATGTTTCTATGACAATTCAGTCCGGAGATATCCCTTTAATCTCTTTCAATGGATGTCTATGGAACTTGTTGCTAAGGTGCTCTAAATGGTTGCTAGGGCGTGGCTTGATAGCTTCACAATGATCCTGAGAGTCTGATTGGTCGTCTGAGTAAAATGAGCCCGCCACCTTGTCTCTATGACACTGTGATCCAGGAGCTATAGTTCAATACAAAATCCCTATGCATCATCATAGTAGGTGAAACGCATGCATTTCATGGGCTGTCCTGCTCCATAAGTCAATGGGAAATTTGGGCAGCTCCTGCTCCCCAGGGGTGCAACTTACCCCATTGTGAGGTATGTTCTGCTACAGAGCCTGCTAGCCTCCTTCAAATGTGGCAAATCACAAGTTTCTTGTCAAATCCTCGCCCTGAGCTATGACTGGCCAAAGTTTGTCGCAATGTTAAGTCACGGATGCCTCTGGGCGAACACCGACCCCGACGCTATAAAAGTCATAGCACACCATTCCCGAATAATCCGCACGATTTGACGCCTCATTCGTGGGTCTGTGACAAAAGCTGCGGGAGGAGTTACGCGCCAAACTTTCGGCGGAAGAAAGAAGAAGAAAATAAGTATGACGAATAACAATAGTGAGTGCCTTGCATTTTGCAAGCACCCACTAATAATAATAATAATAATAATAATGTTATGAAATATATTTAATACACTGCTCAAAAAAATTGAAGGAACACTTTTTAATCAGCGTATAGCATCAAGTCAATTAAAATTCTGGGATATTGATCTGGTCAGTTAAGTAGCAGAGGGGGTTGTTAATCAGTTTCAGCTGCTTTGGTGTTAATGAAACAATGGCACCAATGAGATGACCCCCAAAACAGGAATGGTTTTACAGGTGGAGGCCACTGACATTTTTTTCCATACTCATTTTTTATGACTGTTTTTAACTAGCTTTGCATTTGGCTAGGGTTAGTGTCACTACTGGTAGCATGAGGCGATACCTGGACCCTACAGAGGTTGCACAGTCAGTCCAACTCCTCCAGGATGGCACATCAATACGTGCCATTGCCAGAAGGTTTGCCGTGTCTCCCAGCACAGTCTCAAGAGCATGGAGGAGATTCCAGGAGACAGGCAGTTACTCTAGGAGAGCTGGACAGGGCTGTAGAAGGTCCTTATCCCATCAGCAGGAACGGTATCTGCTCCTTTGTGCAAGGAGGAACAGGATGAGCACTGCCAGAGCACTACAAAATGACCTCCAGCAGGCTGCTGGTGTGAATGTCTCTGACCAAACAGCCAGAAACAGACTTCATGAGGGTGGCCTGAGGGCCTGACGCCCTCTAGTGGGCCCTGTGCTCACTGCCCGGCATCGTGGAGCTTGATTGGCATTTGCCATTGAACACCAGAATTGGTAGGTCCGCCACTGGCACCCTGTGCTTTTCACAGATGAGAGCAGGTTCACCCTGAGCACATGTGACAGAAGTGAAAGGGTCTGGAGAAGCCGTGGAGAATGTTATGCTGCCTGTAACATCGTTTAGCATGACCGGTTTGGTGGTGGGTCAGTGGTGGTCTGGGGAGGCATATCCACGGAGGGACGCACAAACCTCTACAGGCTAGACAATGGCACCCTGACTGACATTAGGTATCGGGATGAAATCCTTGGACCCATTGTCAGACCCTACGCTGGTGCAGTGGGTCCTGGGTTGCTCCTGGTGGCCTCATGTGGCAAGAGTATGCAGGCAGTTCCTGGAGGATAAAGGAATTGATACCATTGAATGGCTACCACGCTCGCCTAACCTAAATCCAATAGAACACCTCTGGGACATTATGTTTCGGTCCATCTGACGGCGCCAGATTGCACCTTAGACTGTCCAGGAGCTCAGTGATGCCCTGGGTCCAGATCTGGGAGAAAATACCCCAGACTCCGTCGTCTCATTAGGAGCATGCACCGATGTTGACAGGCATGCACACAAGCACGTGGGGTCCATACAAACTACTGAGTAACATTTTGAGTTGCTGCAATGAAATTTCAGCAAAATGGACTAGCCTGCTGCAACATTTTTTCACTTTGATTTTAGGGGTGTCTTAAAATTCCGTTGATTGATAATTTTCAAATATCTTGGCATCCTTTCGTTCCTAACACATTACCCAGTCCATATCAGTATAGATATCCAGCATGATATTTTTCCCCATTGAGGTCTGATGTGTTTTCAAAGTGTTCCTTTAATTTTTTTGAGCAGTGTATATTTATGTGCTTAAATATAAATATTATTTTCTTGTAGAATATATTGTGCATGTATGTAATATAGTAAAATATAAATACTAGTGCCAGTCAGGGAGCATCGCGATTAACTTATCCCAAATAAAAGCTTTGCTTACATAATATATGTGTGTATACTGTGTATATTTATTATGTATATATAAATACAAACACATGCATGTATATATTTAAGAAAAACATGTTATATTTATATATTAAATATATTTTTATATAATATAAATTATATGAATATAAATATAAACTTTTAAATACATGTAAATATTTTCAAAATATATACTGTATGCGTGTGTCTTTATATATACAAAATAAATATATACAGAAGACACACATATATTGTGTAAACAAAAACTTTTATTTTGGATGCGATTAATCGCGATTAATCGTTTGACAGCCCTAATAAATACATGTATAATAAACAGTGTATTCTTTTATTATTATTATTACTTTACTATATCATAGTTTGTATGCATTTTTCTATTTTTATAATTAATATTTCTATTTTTCTTCCTATGAATACTAATACTAATAAATGACCTATATATTTTTAATATATATACCATATAACTATATAAGTTTATTCTACTCATGCAACATACATTGAAAAAATGTTCTAAGTTGTAAACAAAAAGATTATTAGAGTATATTTTACAAGAAAATACTGTTTCAGTCTTTGTACTGTAATATCTTAATACTTTCTTGAGTTAATGTTACATTTAATTCAACATGTTGGAAAATTTACTATCAGTTTCTGAATGAAAATGATTTTTACACCATTATTTTTCATTATTGTTGATCTCTGAATGAGGTGCTTGCATCATATGAAATATTTCATGTACTGTGACTAAGATCTATTGAGAACATTTTGTGTGGGGTTTTTTTTATTGCCACATTGATATTTACAACTTTTTCTCGTACTTTATAACCTTTTCTGTACTTTCAACGTCTCATTTAGAAATAGTTGTTCTTGAATTGGAAGCTTTTTGGGGCTTTTTTGCTTTCCTTCCTTCTCAGTTTGTGGTTGAAGGCAGAAATCCTGGTGTTTTGCTTGATGGTGCTTTTGTTTGTTTTGTATCGTCCTGTATTTTTGAGGGCACTTGATTTAGTCCACCCACAACACCACTAACTTACCATTAAAGTTCAGCCGTTTAACCAAGATCAAACAGAGATGAGATTTGTTCGTTTGCTGAGCCCTGGGGTTTGACTGATTCAGCATTCGGCTCACACTGCGAGAGCTTTGCTGCGAATCTGGTTTTCTGTACCGAAATGCACATTGAGCATTTTTATTAGAAAATGAGAAATGAGGGGAAACTGGCTGACAAGGATGTTATTAAGCTGCTCTTCAGGAAACAGCCATCAAAAATATCCTGGCCTCGCCTCTAAAGCCAGCAGACAGTAAGTCTGAGGCCTCGCGTGTGGTTTGTCTGGGCTGATTTTGTGTGTTTGTGATGATTCGCTAAAGCTGAAAGCTAATATCCCTGCACAGAAGAGCAATATTCTCTCAGTATGAAGGGAAGCATAAATCTCATCAAAGTGAACTCTCCACTCACATTAGCTTGTCATCAGCTTCTCTGCTTGTCTAGCCAACTCTCCACCTCAAAATACACTGTCGCCTTTATAGTTTCAGACTTAAAATATCTTCAAATATTATAATACATAAGTGTTATTTTTAGTAGAATATATTGTGTATATGTATGTGGATATAATGTAGTAAAATATATAATAATAATAATAATAATTGTATAATTATTTATATTTTACTGTTATATATCATATATGTATTTTTATATTTGTATGAATAATTTGATATTTTTCTTATTAATACTACTACTAATCATAGTGATATTTTTTTCATATTTAATATTGATATTGTTTTTATTTGTGTACATTTTGAATAGTAATAGTTGAGTAGTAATAATAAGTATTATTATTATTATTATATTGTATGTATTTTTTATATTTGTGTTAATTGTATTTAATTTTCTTCATATTATTAATAATAATAATAAACTTTGTAAATATTTAATATCGCTTTTAATAATTATATTTTAAAACCATATAATCATATTATGTATTTTTATTTTGTAAGCATTTTAATAATAATAATAATTATTATTATTATTATTATTATTATTATTATTACTATTATTATTATTATACAGCATTCTTGTACCTGAAACTGTTAACATGCATATTATTATCAATATTATCAATAATAATATATTTATAATAATAATAATAATAATTCTTCTTATTTATCATTATTATTAAACAATTGTAACTCTTAATGGAGCATTGATTTTATCATATTGCTGTCTTTTTATCATATTGCTCCAGTGAAATCTGCTGGGTTGCTTTATATGTTTTTGTCTGAATTTTTCTTTGTTCTGCTGCTTTGTTCTTGATCACGTCTGTGACTGAGGAGAGTTTTATGATTTGTCCTCGGAACGAGAAATTGCACTGGAACAGGAAAATAAAAAAGGGTATTGGAAATGGAAGGAACTGTGAAGTGAGAGAAGAGGTAGATTAGAAAGGGATGGAGAGGAAGTAAACGGACAGAGAGGAAGATGAATGAAGCACAGCAGGGTAATTGAGATATCAATCTGCCCAGCAGTGCTGCTGCTATTGAAGATGGGATTGGGATACGGAGACACTCATTAAATAAGGAGAGAGCCAGCAGAGCCGCGAAAGAGAAAGAGCCGTTTATCTGACTGCAGTGTGGTTCAGATTGGCTTTAATTGGGCTTTGTTTTAAATGCGTGAGTGTGCATTACACGGTCTACAATTAAAGCTGCTTTTATGTTAAAATCACCCTAAAACTACACATTATATTTTGAATCTTTGCTTCTCGGATGACTCTTGAGATGATTCAGTGCTGAAATATATTCTTCTAAAGATGCAGTATTAGGTGTATCCATGTTCTCAGGGTGTCTATGCTATTGAATGTTTTGGGTTTTCTGTGTCAGCATGCTCTTGTGTTGATGGAGACTCAGACTCTGAGCTGAATCAGTGCTTATTGACGGGGCAGAAAGCAGTGAAAACCTGACACTTGGGCAACCAACCTTAAATTGGCCACATGGGGAGGGAGGGGAAGGGCTGGACGCATCGACTGAAAAATCGATCTATTTCATGATTCATGATGCGTATTGAATGCCAGCGGCACAGCTTTCACTCCTTCATTATTGGATGTGATGTTGCATCTCTCTAATGTCTAAAGTACATGATGTGTGAAAACAAAAGACGCTTAATTGTTTTTTTGTTTTTTTTAATTAACATTATGTAAAGCTAGTCATCCAGAAGATAGAGTATGTGCAAGAGATTTTTGGTGCTTTTCAAGTCAGAATTTCTTTGTATTACACTGTAAGACGTAAAACTAAATTCAATATAACCAAATGCAATTTATCATGTCACGTTATTGTAATGTAAAAAAGCCCTATAAAATCAAGTCTAGCCATTATTCTCTTTATGTAAGTGATTTATATTATGTATTTATTATATTATCTTATATTAAGTCTAATATAAATGATTTACCATTTTTAAAATTTTCAAATATTGGAAATATTTTTCATTTATTTATTTTAGCACAATTGCATTTGTAATAATAATAATAATTATAGAAATATATTATAATATATTATTATATTTATATATTTTTGCATGCATAGTTGTGTATATATATAGTTGTATATGTATTTACATATATATTGATTTAACATGCTTTTTTATAGTAGTGATATATTTATAGTGACATATATATTTAAAAATCTTGAAAATATATATATATATATATATATATATATACAAAGTTTTTGTATAAAAATATATATACAATTCAAAATATAGAACTAAAATGTGATTAAATATATAAAATGTACTACACATTTGTTTTAGCAGACATTATACACAAATCTCTGACTGTAAAATACTATGATTAGACAATCAGATTTCTCAGCATTATATAAAATGTTGTCTTTATCTGTGAAGTTAATGCATCTGGAAACCAGCATATATAGACAGTATAGGACGGTTATGGAAAAATCTCCAGATTGTCAGGGATTCGGGGGTCAGTGATGAATCTGCTGGAATGTGAATAGGTGGGGATGTGCTGCCAAAAGGATGTTGTGTAACCAGTAAAGCCGGTCCCTAGAACATTTCTAAGTGCAACATCAAGGTGTCAGAGGCAGTGTGCTGGAAAAGACGAGCCCAGAGGAGCATCAGCAGTCAGATGGCAGAGAGAAGTCAGCACTGATTCGGAGCTGAGGACAAGAGGACACGCCACCAGAAAGAGAAAGGGCCTCGTTCAGATGTCCCAGCGCCTGCTGCGTTCAGTACTAGACGAGAAAGGCAGGGGTTCTCTTTTAGGAAGAAACAGAGGGATGTTTTGCTGTTGTATATGGAGGTGAAGCTGAAATGAGACTGCAGTCATGTGGAACTGAAATGTACATGGTGATCTGTGTCTTTCCTTTTATTTTTCACATCGTTGTCATGATATGTCAAAGCAACCAGAAATCTTCGGATAAAAAATTTGATTTATTTATTCTGTAGAGGGGAGCCAAAATTGCAATTTTTACAGGGGTTTTAAAATGACTTCAGAAAGATGACAGCATCATTATGTTATTTTTACACAGAGAATGGTGAGTCTATTTGTAAAATCTGTTGACTTTAGCAATCTTTGTTGCATTACATGCCAATGGTAATCATTCAAAAATGGGAAAAGCATTCTTGTGTTTTTTTTTTTCTCCAAAGTTTGCATGCCTGTAACTCAAGAAGTGTTCAGTATATCCTAATATCCTTTAAGATTCAGGTTCTTAACAAACTTTACTTTTGGTATCTTCAGTTTCAAGGTCATATATGGTTCAATTCCAGAGATATGAGGATTTCAGTGTGGCTCCATGAGTAAATTGTTCAATTGTGCACATTTCAGTGGTCAAAAACCAGATGTGGGTCACTTTGCATACAGCTGATTTTTTTCTTCTAAAGAGGAATATCTGAACAACAAATAACATTGAAACTAGAAATGTATCTTGTTTTCCTCTATCGAAACAATTGCATTGAACATACCTGTCTGAGTGGCACAAATATTCTCTTTTCCAAAGTTTGCATGCCTGTAACTCAAGTATTAAAATTATCTCAGTATCATTTTAGATTGTGGTTCTTAATAAACTTTTCTTGTGGAATCATCCATTTGCAAATTGTTGAATTTCACAGTTTTCAGTGGTGAAAAACCAAATGTGGTCATTCTGCATGTGACTAATACTTTTATTGTCATTTTGCTGTTGTGTAATATATGATTCCAAAGTCCTTTTAAAGTCAACAAGAATCTAAATCAGACTCATGTTCATGTTATTCTAAAGGAAATTCCTTTTTTAAATCCACTTTGATCTGCTGAGGTTTGTCAGATGAGATTAATACTAGATTTACTGGATTATACTCACTCTTTCATTACGGCTGCTTTAGGTCAAGGTAAGGTCACCGGCAGGATTTGTTGTGGTGTAGATGTCTTCAGGTCATGCTTCGGTGGTGGAGCTCCAGGTCTCTGTGGAAACATCTGCAGGCAGGTTGGAAGAACTGATTAAATCTTAATTAGGACTTTCACAATAGATGCACTTGTTACTCTGGGGTTGGCTCGCTGTATGTGGGTCAGTCGCTGAGAAGTGAGGTCAGTGTGTTTTCACTGGGTCTCTATTGACTTTACAGCAGGCGAAAGTCTGAGATGTTTTCTTTGAGATGATAACACGCTTAGAAACACTCCCTGCAGACCGATGTGTGGCAGATCACAGATCAATTCCATGGGAATTCCAGATCACTCAAATTATTGCATTGGGTTTGTTGGATTTAATTCTGCATGTAAACACAAGCATAGTATTATGGGAGATGGTTTGAGTGTTTTTATTTTGCAGCTTGTGGGTTTATCGTGTGACAGGAGCGCATGGGTGACTGACAGCTGGCTACAAAGAGGCGCGTCTGTTTAACCCCGTGTGTCTCTAGAGACCTGTCAAAATTCACTTAGCTGTCTGTTGTTGTTAGACGGGCCACACAGATGCCGTCCTGCTGCCCTGGAGGTCGTCACGGTCAAAACAGATGCAGTCTCGCTCTGCTTATTTACAGTCTGCTCAGTTTGTACACCATCAGAATGCTCCATGTCTGTAGTGATTTTGCTGTCATTGTTTAGGTAATGTTTTCTGAAATAGTTAATACCATAGTTAATGTGGTTAAAGGAATAGTTGACCCAAAAATGAAAATTTGCTAAAAAATGTACATACCCTTGGGCAATCAAGGTGGAGATGAGTTTGTTTCTTCATTGAAAGAGATTTCAATGAGGTTAAAAATGTCATGATGGATTTGTTTTCTTACAAACACACAGCTTTTCACTTCACAAGACATTAACTGATGGACTGGAGTGGTGTGGATTATTGTGATGTTTTTCTCAGCTGTTTGGACTCTCATTCTGACGGCACCCATTCACTGCAGAGGATCCATTGGTGAGCAAGTGATGCAATGCTACATTTCTTCAAATCTGTTCTGATAAACACATATACAATATTCACAACTTATATTTTTACTTGCTGAATATCCTGTTTTAAATATGTCACATTATGGAAGTAAAATAGGCTGCAAATGCTCTATCACTTGTATTCCTGATTTTTATGTGCTGAGTGATTTGCTTTAATCCATAACCAGCAACAAAATAACACGAAGATGCATTCGTAAAATGCAGTGCATTCACAAAATGGGTTCATAAATTATAATTAGTGGATGTAATTGGCACAGAACTGTTGATTGGTGTAATTGTGTGAGATGCTGGAACGTCAAAACATCTGGCAATCCTCTGAATCAGCCTTGATTTTTTAAGAGGGCAGAATTAAAGCCACATAATGCAAAACTAAACAAATAAGCTGAATGAAGAATGAATTTTCTGTGCACAGCTGCGGCCCTTTGGATGGGCTTTCGGCTATTCAGACGCAGAAGGTCGTACTGAGTTCACAATCACACAACATGACCAACATGGGGCTGTACGACCCCAAGAGAGCCAGATATCCAGTGTCTGGAAGCATCACGCTAGATTTTGAGTGATAGCTGTTATGGGCTTGAGTCACATGTGTTCTCGTTTGACTGGATGACTGGAACAAACAACAAACAGAAAGTCAAGCCCTGATGTGAATCACTCGGTTCAACGTGCGAGAGCTGTGTGATTCTGTGGCTCTCACTAAAGGGGATGGATTCATTATAAGTCCACAGGCTGTTTTGGCTTGTAAAGACAAAATGAAATGGCATTTGCAACCCATTTTACTTTCATAATGTGACAGAGAGGAAAATTCAACAATGAAATGAGATCTAGTGGGAAAAAAATGTACAGAGTATTTTATGCATTGGAAATGGATGAAATGACTAATGTTAAAAAAAATCTATTTTTCTATATTCTATCTACTTATTTTCTTTAAAAAACAAACAAACAAAAAAACCTTGCTGTGTACTGCATTAGGCTAACCGAGACTTGTCATATCGCTTGCATGTTGTTGCTCTTTTGTTGGTTTTGATTGCTTCTATTGTCCTCATTTGTAAGTCGCTTTGGATAAAAGCGTCTGCTAAATAACTAAATGTGACCCTGGACCACAAAATGAGTGACTTTTAGACTTTTAATATCATATTTAGTCATATTTGCGCTGTTTTATTTTTGCAATATTGATTATTTTCTCATCCAATTTTGAGGAGAGGAGACACTTGCCTCCCTTGCCTCCTCGGAGGAAACGCCCCTGATATATGTATATGTGTGTGTGTGTGTGTGTGTGTGTGTGTGTATATATACAGTGCCCTCCATAAGTATTGGAACAGTAAAGACAAAATTGCTCTGTTGGCTGTGGAGTCAAGACATTTGCAAATATGATTAAAAGATGAATATGAGACAAAAATACAGAATGTCACATTTTATTATTAGCTGTTTCAACACATACATGTTTTACCAAATAAAAAGAACAGCACTTTTAGAGTTCATCCCACTCATTGATGTGAGCATAAGTATTGGGACAGTTGAACATAAGGCAGATATAAAAGATTAAAAGCTATTATTTAGTAGCAGATCCCTTGCGCACAATCACAGCAGTGAGTCTGTGACCCATAGACATCACCAGACTCTTGGTCTCATCCTTTGAAAGACTTTTCCCAGCCTTTAATGCAGCCAATTCCAATTGTTGCTTGTTTTGGGGAGTTTCTGCCTTTACTCTCCTCTTCAGCTGGTGAAATTCATGTTCAATTGGATTTAAATCTAGAGATTGACTTGGGCAATCTAAGACCTTATAAATTCCTTGACTGAACTGGCTGGGTGTTTTGGGTCATTGTCCTGATGCAATAAGAAGCACTTCCCAATGAATCTGGTGGCATTTTCTTGAATATTGGTAGGCAAGATGGTTTTGTACCTTTCCAAATTCATTCTGCTACTGTCATCATACTTTAAGTCATCAGTAAAGTTGAGAGGGGCTGTTCCAGAGACAGCCATTCATGCCCATGTCATGACACCACCTCCACCATGCTTTACAGATGAGGCTGTATGCTTGGGATCATTTGGAGTTCCCATTTTTTCTCCACATTTTTGCTTTCCCATCACTTAGATAAAGGTTCATCTTTGTCTCATCGGTCCATAAACACAGTTCCAAAACTCTTCTGGATCACCTTTTTGCAAACTCTGGTTTGTGTGTGTCATCACTGAATGCAAGATTCAGAATACAGAAGTAATGGATATAACTGATACGACACATTCCCTGCTTTTAATATCTGAAGAATTAATGTAACAGGACACAGCTGATCACTTAGAAAGACCTGTGAGGCAACTGTTCCAATACTTATGCTCACATCAGATAGGGGGATGAAACTCTAAAAGTGCTGAACTTCTTAGCTGGTAAAACAACTGTGTTGAAACGGCTAATAATAAAATGTGACATTCTGTAGTTTTGTCTCATATACATCTTTTAATCATATTTGTAAATGTCTTGTCTCCACAGCCAACAGAACAATTTTGTCTTTACTGTTCCAATACTTTTGGAGGGCACTGTGTATATATATATATATATATATATGTATATACAGTTCACTCTCAAATCAAAAAGAAGGAAAAAAAATTGCAAAAAGATAAAGCCTATGGTTTAAATATGCAAATTGGCTAACCTCTGTATATAGTTTACACTGTCATTCATCAAATTTCTGAGTGCGTGTAAATGTACGTGGGCTAGGGTTATTAAAATTAACTAACAATACAATTAAAAAAAAACAAAATTTTGTTACTAGATATAAAAGAAATTAACTGAAATAAAATATTGCAAAAAGCTATTTGCAAAAGCAGCATTTCTCATTTCTCGTTAGTTTAACTTGATGTTACTAAAATAACACAAGCTAAAATAAAAAATTAAATCTATATCGAGATATTGTACAAAATTACTAAAACTGTAACTAAAAATTTAAATCTAAAACTAATAATTAATTTAAAACATTAATAAAAAACTAAATAGTAGTGTCTTAACACAAAAATAACACTGGGTGGGCATATGTAAATGTGCTTATGACGATTTCTGAATAACCTGTTTTTGAAGCTTAATTTCCACAAATGGTCTGAATAGTGCATAGTAAATCAGAAGTGTATTTATTTCAGAAGTAGCCTCTCAGTGGTTCAGAGTGCAGTTGTATGAACTGATGAAGTATCGAGTGAGTTCAGACAGCCAGTGAGATGTGAAATCCAGAGAAGAGACGCTGACAGACAGGCTCAGTTTCTCTGCCGGTGCACTGGTGCGCAAAAATGCCCTTTCTGGCGCTGGCACTGCTATCGCTGCGCTCTCTGGCATGTGCCCGCCGTCCACAAATACACACAGACGTGATATAGATCCCGACCGGCCATCTGCCACTGATCTAATGATGTCCAGAGCCACAAACAGACTCAAAGCCACTTCCTCTTACAGCCTCACGGATCAATAGTGCTGTGTAAATGAATGTAATGTCTCTGAGTGTTTGAGAGACAACGGCATGACGCAACAAAACTAGATCACTCTCATTACAATTGTGTTGCTGCAGCCATCTGACAATATTGGTGTTTCAGTTTCGCTTCACTGATTTATTTCAAGATTTGCTCTTAAGGATTTACTGATATTGGTTACTTACTGTTAATACAAAAATTCTCTCTTTCAGTTTAAGTCTGGGATTTTTTTTTTTTCCTACCATATACTTAATTGTTCACCAGGTGAAATCACTTATAAAGTAACAGCCCACCTTGAATCAATGAGGCACGATTTGGACCGGTGCTGTGAATATATACCATGGTATTAGTGGTTTTTGTTATGCTTGTGTGAGGTGATACTGCTAATCGTTGATGTCAGTCCAGCATTCAAACCTCTTCTAATGGACAGTGATGTGAAGCTGATGTCTGCTGCCATCTACTGGCGTTTAGAGCTGAGTTTTATTCATAAGAGCTAAAGTTGTTCACCAAACAATTAGAAGAAGAAAGAATGCTTGGTTCCCTAATGGGTCAATCTCATGAAAACATGATAAAAAAGTGATAAAGCCTATTTGTTGTTCAGTGTAAAGTTATTATTCAATCAATTTTTCAATTTTTAAGTCTTCTTTATGCAAAATGTAGTTTCCTGTTTTTCGTTGTTGTTGTTTTTGATTTGCAAGTAAAATATGACTTGCATAATGTATTGTATTATTATATATTAATAAAATATTAAGTATGACTTGATCAAAAAATTGTCTATCTTTATGCAAAATCTAATTTATATTATAATATAATTGTATTATTTATATTATGTATAGCCTGTTTTGCATGACATACATGTACTATATTACATTAAACAAATACAAATATAATTGCATTTTGGGGTGTTGTATAACTATTTGTGAGATTGACCCTAATGTCTGCCATTCATCTGTTTAAGTGCAGATGAATCCATATCAAACTTATACTGTTTTTCTGTGCCCTCCTGAATTAGATTTCCTCCCGTCAGCAGCGTACGGGCCGTATCTTTTTACCCATGCTGATAATAAGATAGGTCTGTTGAGCTTTTGTCAGGGTAATCTTATCTGCTTCTGCCCCATCAGCCTCACAGACACACGTTTTAAAAGCACATAGGAGGGAGTTTATTCAACTGTGGTGGCAGTATCTACTCTGACTGTCCCACAGCTGGAGAGAGAGAGAGAGAGAGAGAGAGAGGGTTTCGCGGCTCCACCCTGCAGTATATCTCATGTCATTTGCTCTCACCGCTGGCCGGCCGCCTGCGTGATGGATGTGTGGGGGTCAGTCCTCCGTCAGAGCAGCATGTATTGTTCTCTGAGCGTCCAGGGAAAGTTTCAGCAGTCAATCGGAGCTTCAGACATGAATGTTGAAGACTGAGGAGCCGCATGTTAGACTCAAAAACAGTGGTGAGTGTGACTTTTCAATGGGGCTTTGGCTTTGTTCTCCAGTGGAAGTTGTAAATGGATTATGTTATAACTGTCATGTCATGAATATGAATATGAATGTGTTATCAATGCTTTTCAAGATGCTCTCCAATGATATTGCTCCAACTTTCTGGCTAATTTGTTGTAAATTATAACGCTGTTAAACTTTTGCCTAAACTTTTTCATGTTATGACATGCAGAGATTATTTAATAGATCATTTCAGCTTTAGATTGTGTCTTGTTTTGGGTGCTTTGTGTTTTTAAAAAATCTTATTTGTCTTCTTTTGTACATGTATTTGAATACTAAATTCCCATTGGTCTTTTTTCTTACATGTATTTTTCAATGATCTTCTCCTTCTTGCATCTGATTATCTTTAGCACTAACACATTTATAATATTTAAAACATACGACAACTTGCCCCATCTTGACATTTGTGAAAAAACTAGACTTTCTGAGAACGTCCCATGTGACAACTAGCCCCGTTCTGCTCTGTTTAATCTGAGAGTTCAAGCTTGTCTGGCTTTGATTATGGTTTAAGAGATGTTGTCATTCATTCGGTTGTTCTCACTCACATCCTGAACACCACAAACTGTGTGAACGTCCAACTTGTAAGACAAGATTGCAAAATGAGTCATTTTTTGTACTGTAAATAGAAAGTTTGGCCACTGACCTTCAAAAGTCAACATTTTATTTGTTCTTTCTTTCTTGAGATGTGTGTTTGAACATGATGAAATAAAGGATGGAAAAAAGTATATGTGTGTGTGTGTGTGTGTGTGTGTGTGTGTATGTGTATATATATATAAATTGTAAAGAATTTATATATCGTGTTAGTATTTTTTGCAGTGCATACAGTTTGCTGTATGATTGAATAATATGTACATTTTAACATGTTGAAATGTAGGATGTGTGTGTGAACTAAAGGCAGGAAGTGACTGAGAAACAGACAGGAACAGATCGGAACATATGTACTTGATTAAAGAACCTCTTTGGTTTAAACGTTTCAGCACGTTCACAAATCCCGCAGGCAGAGCGAGAGAAACCCAAGAATTCCTCACACGCTCAGAAAGGTCTGCAGCTGCACAACATAGTCATCGTTTAGAAACTTTTAAGACGTTTGCCCTCCACATTTGTGCGTGGGCTAATCAATGACAGTGATGCCGCTGAAATGCATCCTGGAGAATTCCTGCTTGTGTCATTTCCTGTTTCCCAGTGCCAGAACGTGTCCCGGCTGCTTTATGGCGCATGTGTGTGTGCAGATGTAGGTTAGGTACTGATGTGTGTTTTAAGCACTTAAGTTGATATTTGATGACGAGGCCCTGTCGTGTATGTCAGGATCTCTGGTTTCCTTCAAACTGAATCAGAGGAGGAAAAGAGTGAAGAAGAATTTGTGATAGGAACATTAGAAAATGGATTTTGAACATTTTCTTACTAAGGTGTAGTTTCTCACTGGAAGTCCACGTTTTTAAGTCTATGTGACATTCTGGTCTGTAGATATGACTTCTGTGTACATCTGTGGGATTCTCCCCTCATGTGATCATATACCAGGCCAAAATAAATAAGACAGTCTATCACTGTGACAGCAAGTTTAGATTAAAAATCTGATTTAAAAAACTTGTATATCAAATATAATCCCTTATTCTTCAGACAGAAACATTGTTTTTTCATCCACTAGTCATTTGTAAGATTTTGGGTTGTTTTGACTTTTCATAGCATGTTGCTTTAGATTATAATGGAAAGAAAATACAAAATACACTATTAAGTGTTTATTTTATTGCATTTAATCTATTAAACTAATTGAAATACAGATTTCAATTACAATAGTTTAAAAACCATTTTTGTCAAAATAATTTTTTTTTCTCTTACAACGAACTCTACAGTTTTATTTCTGAAGGTTTATACAGAGAGGTTTAGTCATATATCATTCACCTGATTTTATACAAAATTTTATTCATAAAAACATGGTGAACGTGTATTTTTTCTCGCTGTTGACAGTATTTTCTGACTTTATGAGTGATAAAAGCAGATATAAATACCTTAACTCTAATATATCAACAAAATGAAGCAAGAATTCTGAACCTGTCTTTATCCAGTCTTCAGATTTCTGTTCTGAAAATATAAGCAAATAAGTGCATATTTGATTAGATAATGCCTCATTTGCATATTTAAACAACATGTCAGAAAACTAAAAATGTAATTTAAAAAAATGTTTGGAATTCTTAATTTAATCAATCAACTGGTAAAGCACTGTATGGCGATGCATTTTTATCCTGTTCACCAGGGTTGTCTTAAAATACCCGTCCTCATATAGCTGAAGTCTGAGGTTGGCAGCGGGCCTGTATGAAATGTAATTAATGCGACAGCCGCATTCCCCTCAGAGATTTCGTCTCCCAGGAGCTGCTGAAAACTAATTGAGGTGAATGTGGGGTGACCCTGGGCTACTCTTACAGTCCTGCTGTCAGATAACCCAGGGAATTAGAGCCATTATAGCTGCTGTGATATTCCCCGTCATCCCATTCATCATGGCCGGGGTCCCTGGTTAATGAGGAGGTGCAGTTGACTCCCGTTTGACCAGTTCCACAGAGAAGAGAAGATAAATGAGCTGCTGCTCAGCCGGGACCGTCATCCCGACACATGCTGAGACCCTCGAGCCGCTCATACACTCTCATGTTGTCCAGAGTAGTGTGACATTGTACCTCATTTAAAACCCTGTTAACTAAAATGTCATGCTCGTGTCCCGGTGGTAGCTTGAGATGTTTGATGTAAGATTTGAATGAATTAATTGCACTGGCCAGTGCTTTTATGTTCAGATTTGCATTTATGTTATGTAGAAGGAATTAATTTCTTGGAGATTAACATAAATTCTTAATACTAGATCATGTAAGAGTGTCAAATTAAATTATATTTCATAAATAAATGTGTGTGTGTGTGTGTATTTCTTTATTTATTTTATATATAATTTTTAATTATTTACTATTATGTATTTGATTTTATATACGTGTGTGTGTGTGTGTGTATATATATATATATATATATATATATATCAAGTCAAGTCAAGTCAAGTTGAGCTTTATTGTCATTCCGCTGCATGTGGGGACATACAGTGGAACGAAATGTCGTGCCTCAC
>JAFVLL020004593.1:0-30387 GCA_021397915.2 Tor tambroides | reverse complement strand
ACATTTTTCACAGACTTTGATGACACGTTTCAACAGTTATTAATGTTTTAAATCTAACAAAGTTGTGTATATTCTTAATGCTAACTAACTGCTTGAGTGTTTCTAACACAGCGGCTAAGGGAGTGATTGGAAATTTGACATCTTTCTTTTTGACCAATCAATCTCATTATACTTTTTTCAAGTCATAGATACATTATCATGGATTTTTGCTATTGGTGCAAATGGGAGAGCAAAAATTACATTTGTTGTTGTTGTTCAGAAGTTTAGACAGCCATGACAACTTCTGCTTCTAAAAACTGTTTCTCATTGTGTTTCACTGTGTGAATGTGTTTCAGCCTCCCAAAAATTATGAAATTCAGCTTTAATACTGCAGATTTTTCACTGAAGAAATTCAAATCCTTAGTAAGGGTGAAGCAAAATAATCTATTTACAAGTGCATCATGATTCTTTATCACACGTGCAGAATCTGTTTACAGAAATTAATCATTAAAATTGTAAATTGTTTTATTTTTAAAATGAGTAGTAGATGCACCGACAATGGTTTTGAAATCTAATTAGAATCAAATGAATCAAAATCAAACCATGATGTGCCTAAAGTTTTCTACACTTAATTTATCGTGGTTCCCATGATAAGAATACACAGAGACTGGTGATAGAAAAGGAAATAAAAATACATGAAGGCATATTTATTTGCACACCTTGTTTACTATGCAATGTTCTCTCCCAGGTAAACAACCCAAGGATGGAAAGAAGCCCGAGCCATGCAAACCCATCTTGAAAGTGGAGTACAAAACTACCAGGGCAGGGTAAGGCCTCAGAGGAAGCTGAGCTCAGGGTTGCATTCAGGAAGCAAACAGAGCATGATGCATTGCACACGTTGACTGTCTGGTATAGGTGCTTCTGTTTTATGTTTTTTACGGGGATGACATGATGTTTTTCAGAAGACTGACAGAAAATATACTGCTAATACGACAGCACATTTTTCTCAGGGTTGCATTCAGAACGCAAACGGAGCATGATGCATTGGTTTGAGACTTGTGCAACCTTGCATTGCGAGAGACTGGGTTTTACGGGGATGACATGATGTTTTTCAGAAGACTGACATAAAATATACAGCTAATATGACAGTACATTTTGTATTGCTTTTAATCATTTTCCTCATTCCACTCTTTCTGAATGAAGCACTAATTTGATCCACTTCCGGCTTGGCTTCTCTTTGCATCATGGAAAAATGAGATTTGTTCATTTGTTTTGTTAAGGGACCCATTCATGGTACTGTGCGGAGGTTTGTCATATGATACAGTGGGTAGGCGAGCCTGTCTGACTGTGATGCATGGGAAAAGCACTGCAGTGCTGGAGATGGACTACCCCATAGTGGATTTCCTTACGCTGTGTGAAACCCCGTATCCAAACGGCAAGTCACTGCCCCACCTATCGCTGGATTTCTCCTTTAACCTTTACTGTATAATTAACAGTGCCTTTAAAAACAACAGAGGCAAAATACAATTAAAGAAAACAATGCAGCATTGGTTTAAGTTTTCTTATTTTTAAATATGTTATTGTCATACATATATACATACATATACATATATATGAAGAGTTCATTTGCAAAAACAGATAACTCCGTTCCAGTTCTCAGAAATCATGTTTTTTCATTGTGCATTCCAATTAATCTCAATCAAACTACAGTTGGGTTATTTTGACTAGGTTAAAAAACAACAACAAAAAAACTAACACAATAAAACACAATAAAAACATGATAACATAATAAAAAACATGTTTTTTGACAATTTAAAAAAACTGAGTTATCTGTTTTTGCAAATAAACTCTTCATAATATGTATGTATGTTATTTGTTATTTTTTATTAATTTATATTATTTAATTAGTTGATTGTTTTTTGTTTGTTTTTGTTTTTTGTAGTTAAAATCAGAACTACACATTGCTATATTGTTGGGCTGGGCGATATAATAGAAAAAATGTTTATTCATAATAAATTATTTTTATATACTTTTTAAATATTTATATATTTATATATGCTTTTCCATATATTTGTTATTTATATTTTATATTTTATATATATATATTTACAAATTAAAACTAGACAAAGTGCTCTGTTAGGCAATATGATGAGGAAAAAAAACTTTAGATTTCTTTTCTTTTAATGAACTATAATTTTTAGACCAGACAGTTGTTGTTGCAAAGTAGATCATTTATGCAAGACCTAAAATAAAAATCTAGTTATGAAAAGCATTTATCAAAAACCTTTTTTTCACTAAATAAAAAAAAAAAAAGTGGTATTTTGTTGAAATGCCCCATTTAAGTGTTTAAAATAATTGTTCCTTCTGTATCCCCACAGATTTCCAGGAGCCTTATGCGGTTGTTGTCCTGCTGGAGAAGGATTTGGTTGTCATTGACCTTGCACAAATTGGGTGAGTAAATGCCAAATGTTATAAACACTGTCTTGGTTTGTGCAGCTGTTTTATAAAAACCTCTCTGAATAGGTATCCGATCTTTGAGAATCCGTATCCTCTGTCCATCCACGAGTCTCCGGTGACCTGCTGCGAATATTTTGCCGACTGTCCAGCTGAAGTCATTCCTGCACTTTACTCAGTGGGCTCCAGACAGAAGAGACAAGGGTTCAGTAAGAAGGTAACGTTCTGCCCTCCGCTGTTTAAGAAAATGGATAGTCCTAAAACGGCTGATCCAAATCTGTGTTTTTATGCAGGAATGGCCCATAAGTGGAGGTAACTGGGGCCAGGGAACACTAAGTTTCTCAGAGATTATCATCACTGGGTAAGTGATCTCTCACATGCACACACTCTTTGTTGTACCGAAGCCTTTTCACGTATAGTAATCGGATTAGAGAGGGAAATAGTTTTTTGGTATTGGAAGGAAAAATGCTTTTCTGTTTGGCACCAGGGTTGTTATTGTTTTCTTCTGTTTTCTTTCTGAAAACAACAGGCATGCTGATGGGTCGATCAAGTTTTGGGATGCCTCAGCATGTGAGTTTCTGTCTCAGAAAACATACTTTTATGTTTTATGTCACAAGTACAATCTACAGCATTATTTTGAGTTGGCCAGTTTGATTATGCTTTCAGCTACCAAGAGTAAAACACTCAGCTACATTTAAGACATTTTTACAGATTTTGCAGATATTTTACAGACTCAGAAAATGCAATTGAAGTTTGCAGATTTGCAAATCAGATCTGCTAATAATTTGTAAAAACATTTAGCGAAAACACATAAAGATGCTGAATTAGTTCTTTTGTGTCTGTCAGTAATGCTGCAGGTTTTGTATAAGCTGAAAACAGCGAAGGTGTTTGAGAAGCCTCGCGGTAAAGAGGAGAAATCCAGCACTGAAATTGTGGATGAAGATCCGTTTGCCATCCAGATTCTGTCTTGGTGTCCAGAGAGCCGTGTGCTTTGTGTGGCTGGAGTATCAGCTCATGTCATAGTCTACAGGTTCAGCAAACAGGAAGTCACCACTGAAGTGGTTCAGGTCTGACCTATTTAAATGCATGTATATATGTGTAAATGTGCAGGCTGTGTATATGTGTAGTTGACAAATGAACAAGATACTAGTTTAAAATGTATAGATTTGTCACAGATGCAGCTGGTCAGCATTTGATTTACGTTCTTCATTTCACGAGTTCGTTTTAAATGGTCCTGCTAAGTGACAAACGCTAAATATTAATACAAGGTCCTAAAAACTGCATGGTGATTATAATGCAATTAGAAAAATGCTGTTTAAAGCCATTTTAGATGGAGTTTAGTATGCACACTGCAGGATATTTCGTTAAGCATTAAGTTGTTTTGACACATCGTTTCCAACAGTTAGAATACCATATGCTGCATCCACATAAATGAGTAAAGCTCTCACTTATTTATGCTTATTAATGCTAAAAACCTTGTTTTTTAATGAGGAGGTGTCACACCGCAGGAGTGAATAAATGAACATGGAAGTAACTCTACATAAATATTACAAATATAATTAATAGTGGGTAAAACTCTTCTTTATACTTACAAGCCTGGAGAATGTCTTCCTGCCGGTGTATTAGCAATATTATATAATATTAACGCTCCCCAAGAGAATTCTCCATTAGAAATTAATTTGGTGAGTCACTTTACAAGAGAAATCAGTGTATATAAATGTAGAAATGTTAATATTTCATTATACCAGTTAATAACAGTGTTACCATATGCAGTTCAATCTAATGTCCCTTCTATATATTTTCTTTTCCGCCAGATATTCCTTTGTTTCTTTTTCTTAATTTTGTACTTGTTAGGTGTCCTTCAATTATATCTGGGAGTTATGGAGATTTCTTTCTGTTTTTAGATTTCTGACTTTACATGTGACTTTGCATATTTCCTTGAAAAAAAAAATATATATATAGAATTCAAATTAATATATTTTATTCAAGGTAATATGTAAATTCATTTGTAGAGTCAACCTCTAAAATCATTTCAACACCTAAAATAATTTTTTAAAAAAAGAATAATAAGATAAAGCTAATATATTTAGTATTTCTGTCCATATCATTAATTTTAATACTTTTCTGTATTACAGTTCATGATGAGGACAGTCAGTTTTGTTGAAAATGCTAAAATATTAAATGATTTGCATAGTTGTGTTTATGGACAAATTGAAGAAAATGTAAGAGAAAATTGAATTGACTATTTTTTTATGAAAGAGTACAATTACTTGTCATGTCAACTGTCTGTATAACCCTGACGTAATTTTTTTTGGCCATTAAATATATGGAAATCTGTATCTTCATCTGTGAACATGCACATGGTTGTATAGATCTGATGACAGTTGTCTTGTGTCTGTAGCTCCTGGAGGTGCGTATGCAGTGTGAGCTGAATGAAGTGGAGTCTCCCGAGGGCGGAGGCGAGCAGGCGTCAGCTGTTTCCACCCCAGGAACCTCATCCAGCCCTCAGACCAGCCTGCCTCAGTCCCACCCCTCCACCAGCAGCAACAACTCATCTGACGGCCTGCGAGATAATGTGCCCTGTCTCAAGTACAGTCTGTTTTCATCTATTTCAGATTTACTCATCCCTAAGCAGCATGTAAAAACAACAAAACAGAAACTTCAGACTTTGGTCGCTTCACGTTAATGAAATTGTCTTTTCTTGTGTTAGTTGGCCATGTGGACCAGATTTTTGGTTAAATGTCTGGCTGTTTGACCACATAATTTGGTCTGTGCTCATATTAGCATGTAGTTAATTGTGTCCTGTGTCTTACTTGGCCAGGGTCAGGAGTTCTCCTCTCAAACAGTCTCCGGGTTACCAGGTGGAGCTGCTCATTCAGCTGGTGTGGGTCAGCGGGGAGCCGCCACAACAGATCACCAGCCTGGCCGTCAACTCTGCATATGGCCTGTAAGTCCACGAAACGACAACACTAGCTCATTTACCGCACATATGATGTGTTTACTGAGCATTTAAAAACACCTCCTTTCCACAACAGCTGTTCATTATCTTTCAGACAAGTTTTATGTGTCATGATCCATCATATTAAACCCTAGCAACCATGCTTGAATAATTTTAACTACTTGAATACTGCTATTAACAACTATATACAGACAAATGTCAAATAATCACAAAATCATCTGTTGCTGAATTTAAAGTTTAATATTTTCATGTTTCAGGATGGAGATTTCAGTTTAACATCTGGTGTGTTCTGGAGCCTTGAGTAGAAATTGTGATTAAATTAATGCTGCACAAATGTTGTAAAGCAAACTTTCAAAGCTGAGAAATAGCAGTTTACTTTTTATTTCTAGATGCCTAAGTGCAGTTTTTTTTTTTTTTTACATAAAACCCACACTTTAAATTCTTAAGTAATTGACCACTGGCAGAAATATTAAGCCGCAAAAACTGTTTTCAGCATTGATAACAATAAAAAAAAAAGAAGAAGAAGACAAAAAGCAATCAGCATATTAGAATGATTAGTGAAGGATCATGTGACACTGGAGTAATGATGCTGAAAATTACACATATTACAATAAAATACAGTTATTTTAAATTGTAATAATGTGTCTTAATATTATTGTTTTTCCTGTATTTTGATCAAATAAATGCACCCTGGTTGCAAATCTTAATCATTCCTTACTTTTGACCGGTAGTGTGAATCTGTTGTGTGTTTTACAGAGTTGCTTTTGGCAATGGTAATGGACTTGCCGTGGTTGATTACCTTCAGAAAACTCTGCTTCTGAACGTGAGCACAGCTGAGCTGTACGGCTCCACAGATCCTCACCACAGACAACCACGCTCACCCCGCAAAACCAGACAGCCCTCGGCAGGTGAACAAACATCTAAGAGAAAGCTTCATCCTCTTACTAATAATCATAACCTCTGCATGTTGTCAGTCTGTGTTTCTGTCTGATAAAGTAAAGCACATGCTCATCATGAGCAGTGTCAGTCTCCGGACCACGATGCTCCTGCATCCTTCAAACTCCAGGTGGTCATCTCTGGCCGAGGAACCATCTGCACTGATCTTAGAAAATCATCCGATCCATATGCTCAAAAAGGGGCACCGGTGTTTGTTCTTTTCTGTCCCCTGTCTTTGCTTGTTCTTTTTGTTGTTCACTCATCTGAGTTTCAGTCTTTGAAATACTTTGAAATACACAGATGCCAACAGACTGAGTTTAAGGCCATGTGACATTTCGCATCATTGTTAGTGATGCACTGAACAATTGACCAATTTATGTGACCAAATAGCAAATTTAAGAGGTGTTTGAAAAGGCAGTTTATTCATTATTTAATAGTAATCAATCACTTATTACTCATTTTGGGGTTAGCTTCACAATTTTTCATCTGTACTGTTTTGTATGGAATTCCATTTCCGCCATGTAATAAAATAATTGCGACTTTTTATCTCACAATTCAGTCTCCCCCCCCCCCCCCACCCCCAATTCTGAATTTATCTCACAGTTGACTTTTTTTACTCTGAATTGGAAGTTATATCTTGCAATTTTTTAATATTTTTTGACTCGTTTATTGAAAATAATAAATGCAGAACAAATGTCCAATCTGCCCTGAATTCAGTCTCTGGACTCTGTCAGTTCAAAGGCCTTTTAGCTGTTCATTTGATTTTGTGTCATTGTTTTGTCTCACCCTTTCAATATTCGTCTCTCTCTGTGGTTTCGTAAAGACACTCTGCATAAGAAGTCTTGCATGTCCGGCCTCTCTAACTTTTATTCTGAATCTGTGAAAAAGCTTCGTTCTTCTTACCTCAGTAAGTCACACATCACTCATCAAAGGTCTTGTCCTTCTCTTTATATCTGTCTGCATTCTTCTTTTTCTCTTTGTTTAACACTATAGTCTATTTTTGTGTTGATTTATTATTTAAGTGTTACGTGATGTTTATTGCATAAATGTCAGCCAGGCTGTTTGGTTTAGACTTGTTTGTTTCAACAGGTCTTTGTGATGGTAATGATGCATCAGCCGCACCAGAGGAGAGATGCAAATCACCAACTTCAGGTAAAGATTGGCTCATTCTTACTCCCTCATATTTACTGGTAAAACAAAAGTATTGAGAGCATTGATTGATGGTAGTTTATGATGAGTTGATTGACAGACCCTTAAAGGAACAATTCACCCAAACATGAAGCTTCTGTCATAATTTACTCACTCTTCTGTTGTTCTAAACATGTATTTAAGGAGGCAGAACAGAAATCTTTTGTTTTTCATAAATCACCACCTACTTTCATTTTATACTCCCAAGCTCCAAAAATGTGAAATGTAGTAATATGTGTTTGTATTTCAAGTATTCTAGCCACTTGTGTTTAACAAAAGAGAATCAAACGATATTGATACAACATGAGGTTGAGTTTGTGATGAAAGCATGTTCATTTTGTGTGGACTGTGCCTTTTAAGGTGCAATGTGTAATTTCTGCACCACTAAACTGAACTAAAGGACCCCTGTCGGCATGGTTTGAACAAACTGGTAGTCCCGCCAAACCCATGCAGTTCCATTGGTCATGCAGAAATTGCACACTGCAACTTACAGACAGACATATTGACAAACACTGCAATGCCAGAGCATTGGACGCGAAGCTCTATTATAGTTAAAAATTCTTTAGCACAGCAAAAAAATTAAAACAATTCTGCAAGCATCGTCAGAATCCCAGTCAGGTGTGCTGACTAAGTGCATTTCGTTTACAAGGAATTTGACTTTGATATGCATATAGTTGCCAGAAGTTACATAAGACCCCATCGGCTGTGTCACATTATTATGCAGACTGTGTTGTTGCTATAGGCTCCGGTTCACCGTGCAATTCTGATGAAGACAGCAAACAAAAGTTCATTGACAAGGGTATGGTACATTATAAACACACCTTTTAGAAACAGCTTTTTTGTCCTAGGAAATCTTTTATTTTCTTTGATTGGTTTTATTCGATACATTTTCCAGTGAAGTCCAAAAGCAAGCGGATATCCAAGACTTTTGCCAATGACTTTGGTACTGTATAATGTTCATATTACAGCAGTCTGGGTCTCTCAGTTTCTGTGCTAATGGGCACTTGTGCACTAACCAAATGAACTAACCAAACAAATTAAAACGGGTTTGCTTAAGTGCGTAGTAGAGCTGAACTTGAGCTTTGTGTGTCTGTTGCTTGGTGGTTAGGTGTGCCAATAAGTGGTGGACCAGTGAGATCTTATTTGAGAGCCGTATTTACCACTTTCAAAGTAGTAGTAGTGAATGATTCATAAGTGCATGTTAATCTAAAGCGAAAAAAAAACATGTTTAAAAAAAAATTCTAAATTGCTTTTTTCTAACCTTTAACATTACAGGTTTTTACTCTGCTCTGGTGCGTTTCAAGGGTAAAAATACACAGGATGATGAAAATGATGTCAGACATTTAACATATTCCTGATTTTGAATGTGTTTGCACACACATCTCTACTGAACATCTGAAATCATAGACAAGGGCGATCACACACAGTGACAGACATTTTCGAGAGAAATGAGGCTCCTGGTGTTCTGACTCTTGAGCGGTGCTGGTTTCATTGCCACTAATCTCAAATGCAATTTTCCGGGCATGATCGAGTTGCTTCTGATTATAACATACTAGATGAACAAACGTCTCTTTTTAAGGCTGCTCATGGGCTCATGGCTGCTCTTTGGCTTCATTCTACATCTTCATCCTCCAGCTGATAAATTTAGTCTCAACCTGCTTATTTCTCTCTTAAACCGGTTGATTAATACTTACTTAAATTCTTTAACTTTAGTAACCATCATTTCCCAGATGAATGACTTATATGTTCAGAACAATGTTTTCTTTTTTCCAGCTAAGATATCCCGGAAAATTAACATGATTGCTGATCAGAAAGATGGTAAGCGTTTGTTCTCTCACTTTAGTTTCTAGGAGTAGCTGTGCATCTCTTGCAGGGGATCAATTTCTTCCATGCTGACATAAACTGGGCATTACTTTATTCAGTCTACCTATATTATCAGCATAAAGTCTGGTCCAGTTTGCAGCTTATTCTAGCCTAGAACTGTCCAATTAAACTGGATATGTCTGAGAAACAACTAGTTGTAGTTGGCGTTTTTATACAGAGTTTGAATAAATCTGATACTACAATAATAAATGCAATAATTTTTTTGCATGCAACAAATTAGGGGTGTGCGATGTACCGGTAGACATGATTAACCAGTAGAAATTTGTCAACTGGCAGAGATTTTGGACTATCGTCTCTATCGTGGTTACACGCTCACGCAACGTTTTTTGTGCTATGTGGTCATGAAAACTTATCGTTTGCATGCATTTTTAAGCATTGCGCTTTAAAAATAAGTGAATCTAAGCCTTTGAAACACAATCAGCAGTGAAAGAGAACTCGTTTCGCTATATGCATGCGCTGTCTGAGAGACTTTCTGAGTGCTGTCAGAGATGCGCATGCACGTCAAGACGGTGCTCATAGAGTGCAGGAGTATTGAACCGAGTTATTTTTGCCGCTTTATAGGGCTTGAATGGTTAAATACACCCTTGTATGTGTCAAAATGCCCAAGTATGCTCTTAAACACAGTAATTTAGGTCTTAAGTGAAAGCAAACAGCTGAGAGAGAAAACACATGTAACAGTATATTGGATCCAGGCAGTTCTTAAAGTGACAGCAGTCTAATATTCCTGCTCTCATGTTACTCAAACAACAAAAGAGAGAAAATCTCTAACTGCTCTGGACTAAATCACTTTTGTAACTTTAATAAAAAAGAAATATGTATTTAATTTACACAGTGAAGATGTGAACATTATCAAACGCAGTGAACATTATCAAAACTAGTATAAGTTTTTTTATATTTATATATATATATATATATATATATATATATATATAGTCACTTGTGACAAGAATTAAGACACATCTTTGGTATCAAAAATGTTGATATCATAAAGACCTTATTTAAAGCAAAAATAAATAAATCATGATATATATTGTTACCATGAAATAAAAATCGTGCTGTAAGATTTTGGTCATATCGCCCACCCCTACAATAAATAAATACTTTAAATCATGTTTTCGGGATATCATGCACTACTGTTCTTCAAGTGTTATAGACCTATATAGACTGGCATGCATGAATAGAAAATTGTACAAATGTTTTAGGTGCAATTTATGCATTAGCTAGCTAGTTATAATGTACGCTGTTCTGCGTATAGAAAGGAGGTTACGGCGTCACTGCTCTCTCCCTGGTAAGAAACAACAGAGTTCAATGAAGGAAATAAAGAAGAAACGCACAGCGTCTTTCCGTGAGACCTCATTCTGTGACCCCAGTGAGTGGCCCTATTTTAGGCTGACCTGACCTGTTCTGGTTCATACTAACTCTCACTGGAGCCTGCTGTGTGGGAATTGCCTGCTGTCTTGAATGATGCCGTCCAAACAGAAACATTCCCTCACCTTTTTTTCAATGTCTGATTTTGAACAGATTAAAGTTTAATATTATTAGTGGAATACAGAATCATTATACAAAAGTAAAAAAAAAAAAAATCATTCATCATCCCAAAATACACACATAAAACATTATCAAACCAGCAGTAACCTGTGTTAAGTTCTCTAGTTTTGATTTGTTGATATTGACTTTTTTTTAAGTTCACTAACAAATTTCAAACATTTTATAGGTAAATATCAAACAAAAAAGCTTGAGTCATATTTTACCCCAACATGTTATTTTATTTTTAAGTGTTATGCTTTAGAGAATAGATTATTTTTTCTTTTGATTTTGGGGAGAAACATGATCCAGACATGTTTTGGTGAGACTCATCTTTGCATTGTGTTTTAGTAATGTTTATAGGCTTGCCAGAAAGCTATCTGAATGCATCTGGGTCTCTGAGAGTGAAAATAAAACACCATAACAATGTTCTGTAATTGGTGATTTGCGAGTTTTTATTCATACTGAATGGAATTGTTCTGGTAATTTCATGGCAATGGTTTGTGTGCAGTTCCTGTATGTCTTGCACATTACACGCTACACTGAAACGTAACGTTTATGTTAATACTACGTATTTACTAAGAATGTATCAGAAATATATTAACTGCTTAATGGCTTGACTGCTTTTGTCCTTTGATTTCAGCTGTCCTAAGGTGGTTCAGCCTTGATTTTAAAAAAGTCATGCTAATTGTACTCTTATTGTTGTCTTTTTGTCCCTGATGGGTCACCGTGTCCTCAGACGCCAGGGACAACTCGTTCAGCCGCTCACGCAGCTCCAGTGTGACCAGTATTGACAGAGAGTCACGCGAGGTCATTTCCTCCTTCTACTTTTGTGACTCCCTGTCCAAGAAGAGCGAGACTGTGGCAGTGCCCAGCCTGTGGGTGGGCACCTCATTGGGCAGCATGCTGGCCATCGCCCTTACTGTGCCCTCCACACCAGAGCAGAGGATGCAACAGCCTGTGGCCGTCTCTTTCTGTGGTAAGATGTGCTTATTATTAGCTGTGTTTCCATCCACATATTTTTACACAAATTTTGGATATTGCATTAAAAAACACTGGATAGAAATGCCAAGAAACACATAAAATCTTAAAAAGTGCATAAAAATGTATGCACTCCATTGAGGCAGATCATTTTTTTCCTGATACGGAGATGTGCACATAAACTATGATGGAAACACATTCAGCAAATAAATTCCTAGATGTGCAATGAAACACTTTGCCTCAATAGATCATGTGATTAGATAACTTGGATAATTGAGGCAAAAATCTTCAGGCAAAGAAGTGAATTTTTTACTGTCAATAGTGTACCGTTGATGAAGCACAGCTCGCACAGAAGTCGCTTTTCAAACCAAGCTCAATAAGTCAAAAATTGCATGATCAAATTGAAAGTGAGCAAAATATGTGTGAAGAGCTTTTCTCACCCTTGTGTGGAACTCTCAATCCCAATCCTGCTGAAATTGCTTTCCCAGGAAGTGACGATTTTGTTCTCTTGAACACATGGGATGGAAACGGTGCTTTATTCGTTAATGTTTTATGCAATATTCCAATTTTCACACAAGTTACATTCACAGCTTTAAATTAAATTCGTAGCTGTTGATGGAAGAAGGCACACCTGTTGGTTTCACACCTGCACACATCTAGTATATTCATTTAAAACAATATATACTATATAGCATATCTCGCAAAATACAACTATCACCCAGCTCTTTATATAAAGTGGGATAAAGAAGTATATCCAACTTTTTTTGCATATATTGGAAACAGTACGCGCAGTATACTGTATAGCAAATCATGTGTATGTGATTGTTTATATTGTCGCAAAATGTAACTACATAATTGTCTAGCTCTTTAAATAATGTTGGAAATATAAGAATGTCCTACTTTATCTGCATACATACAGTACACTTGCGTAGGGTGATTACACTATATAGCAAATCTCAGCTGCTTAATTGCTTGTATCATAGCAGAATGTAACTATATTGTCACTCAGCTCTAATCTGATAAATGCAGCCATAAGGCATGAAGGTATTAATTATACAAATACATTTAACTTGACTTCTTGTCATTACAGGTCCAGTAGTGCGCTTGAAGGGAGCTATTTTGCGCATGGCCCAGCTGGATGCCAGCGGGACCCTTCTGCCCCACGTTTACGAGTCCTGGTATGAGCCCAACGCCCCTGAGGAGGAGAGAGAACGGCCACGGAGACGCCGGCCCACCTCGCCTCCTTCATCTCAGGAGAACCCGGACTGTCAGTACGCTGTGGTCTGCTCAGAGAAACAGGCTAAGGTGGTGGCGGTGCCCTCCCAAAACTGTGTCTATGAACACAACATCACAGAGACCTCCTTCGTACTTAGAGCAGATGTGGTGACGATGACTGCAGGGGTCGGCATCGCCTGCTTCTGTGCCAATGGCCATATAATGACCCTCAGGTAATATGGTTAACCTGATATTCAAAGCCATTGAATATTTTGTTTTTTGACTCATAAGTCTGTAAACCGTCTGTTTTTTTTTAGTTTGCCCAGCCTGCGGCCACTGCTAGATGTGAACTATCTTCCCCTGACAGACATGAGGATAGCCAGAACCTTCTGTTTCTCAAACCAAGGCCAAGCCCTGTACCTCACATCGCCCACTGAGATCCAAAGAATCACCTATAACCAGGAAACCTGTGATAACCTGCAGGTCAGACTGTGTACATTGTTTTATCATACCTGTAAACTTTTTGGCAAAATTTGCCATTTTGGTATTTATTTTGAGGTGCTCATTTTTGCAGGAGATGCTTGGAGAGCTGTTTACTCCAGTGGAGACACCAGAGGCTCCAAACCGAGGCTTCTTCAAGGGCTTATTTGGAGGCGGGGCTCAGTCCTTAGACAGAGAGGATCTGTGTAAGCGTTAATCTGGCACTCAAACATAAAAATCTGTTTGTCTTAAATAGAAGTGATCTAAAATTCTGATTGTTTATCATTCTTTTTGTCTGATTTCTATACTGTTTAATCAATCAAACTTTTCAAATGTTAAATATCAAAACATTTTAATGTACAGTACACTTAAAAGAGTGGAGAAGAACAGTTAAATAATCTAAAGAACCTTTTTTCCAAATTATAAATAACATTTTGTGGAATGGAAAGGTTCCTAAAGAACCTCTCCCAGAAAGAAATAAAGAGCCTTTATTTCTAAGTATGGTATAGAGAAAAACAAATAAAATGAATGTCACAAAGATTGAAAATTGGTCATATTTCATCCCTAAAATTAAGATCTTTTGTGAAATCTCTAATTTTACATAAAGAATATTTTATTTTTAGGAAGATTTTTTTTCCCCACAGAAATTAATATCTGCTTTCAGCACTGTTACATTTTTTAAAAAGAAGAAATAATACAAATTTTGGCCAGTGCAAGTATGTTTATGAATGCACAATATAGACTACTCCTTTCTTATCAAAAAGTGAAAACAGCCAGGCAAAATATGAGATGCAAAAGAAATGAACACACTCACCTCAGTGGTTATCACAGATAAAAGGTAGACAAGCTTTAAATTTCTGCTATGACGAGGGACGATACTAAGTTTCTCTTCTAAGTGTTATTTTAGAATTTGTACTTTCTTGAAAAACTTTTGCTGGCACTGAATCATATCCCTCTTGTTTGTTCTCGCCTGCAGTCGGAGAAGTGTCTGCTGGTAAGGCTTCACGCAGCCTGGCGCAGCACATCCCAGGTCCAGGTGGTATGGAGGGCATGAAGGGGGCCGCCTCCGGTGTGGTGGGAGAGTTGGCACGGGCGAGGATAGCTCTGGACGAGAGAGGACAGAAACTAGGCGAGCTGGAGGAGAGGACAGCAGCCATGATGGCCAGCGCTGACTCCTTCTCTAAACATGCGCATGATGTGAGACGATCACTTGCTATT
This sequence comes from Tor tambroides, assembly GCA_021397915.2. Classification (NCBI taxonomy): domain Eukaryota; kingdom Metazoa; phylum Chordata; class Actinopteri; order Cypriniformes; family Cyprinidae; genus Tor; species Tor tambroides. Next base: position 15,569 of record JAFVLL020004593.1, on the reverse strand, counting down.
CACCATGACTGCTGCTTTTTAAAATGATAGAGGCTGTTTCAAAACTTAGTGCGCACATTTCAGTCCCTCCAAGATTGTGCAATCACAGAAATAATGCAATCATTCCCTGCAAACAGGGATTTTCTTGCTCAGTATTTTTGTCATTTTCCAGTACAAATATCAACACTCTTAAAGATGTATTTACTTGAGATGCATAATAACTGAAGATATTCTGAAAACAAGATTTAATATCTTGCGTCATTTCATTAAAGTTTCTAGTGGTTAATGATGCTATTAAACTTCTATATATAATACTGAATATAATATATATTGGGCCGGATATTTGCTAGTCCTCGTAATGCTTGATTTCAACAGTATGCACTTTTAAAATTATGTGAGTGTATACAATCACTCTATTGTATGCTGAAAAAAGTAAAAACAATAGACAATTATATCATTCAATTGTTAAAACATGAAGTAATGTATAACATTTAAAATGTGTAGTATATAATCTTTCACTGATTACACACTGATTCAGTGACAGTGTGCATTATTTACAGGTAATTGTATTCTTTTACTGATTTACACTATTTACATCATGATTTTTTTTGTGGATTTTCTTTGCAGAAACAGTGGAAAATTCCACAAATATTGCATTTTAGGCCTTTTTTGAGAAACTGTCATTTTTATTGGTATTGATGTCCAGAAATGCTGTCTAGGTAGGCAGCTCTCTAGGTTTTGAGATGCAGCCGTAGTCTTTGACAAACAATGATATTTGTGTTGGCTAATTTGTTTCATAGAGAGTAAACCATCTGCCTTTCTCCACCAGATAATGCTGAAATACAAGGACAAGAAATGGTACCAGCTCTGAGGTCCCTGCAGGGAGTCAGCGGACCTTCCTATGAAGACAGCAGATCCATCATCTCTCCTCCGTTTCTTCCTTCTCTTCCTGTATCTTTCTCTCTCTGTGATGTCCAGAGACTGCCACATGTGCTCAGCACAATGTCACGCGGCATTACCTCGAGCTGAGGAGCTGCGGAAAGACAGGAGACAGGAGGGGAAGGAACGGGACAAGCGAAACGCATCAGGATGGGATTTCCTTCCCTTCTTGGTGGCAGTTGAGTTTCCTCTCCTGATCTTGTCTTGGGAGAGGAGGCCCATCACCGGTGCTGCCCCTGTCTTATACCTTCATCCGCCACGCTGTCATTTTCACTGCCATTCTGTCTGCAAAGGAACTATGGAAAGGACGTTTTGGGAAATGAAAGATTGAAGATTTAAGAATGAAATGGGTCAGAGGGACATAGAGCTGACAAAAGAAGGTCTAACGTCTGCAGCATTGCCAAGCTTAATGCTTCTGATAATCTGTCACTAGAGCAAGAATAGGTTGCATGTCTAGTGATTTAATTTAGGAAATTAGTGCTTTTTCTTGTTTTTGAAATTGGGATGGATCTCATCTAGCTAATATTTCACCCCAAAATCAATATTTTGCATAAAGAAAACCTGTTGTTAGGAGGCAGCCGTGTTCTTTATGCAAAATATTACATAAATTTGATTTTAGGTTGAAGCGTAACTAGATTTCATGAGATTCACCCAGTAATCATGTTAGCTATGGAAAAGGCCGGCTTGTCTTACGTAAGGTGTGATGAAGTACCATTTAATTTCACCTCTAAAGGGCTGGAAGTTGCTGTATTTACCACATATCATGTGATTATTTTGCCATATGAAATTGCAGACGAGCCTGGGCAGCAAAGCTGATCTGATCGTGCATCATTTTGTTGTTCTTTTGTCTAAAGGACGTATCGGTTTACACTGATCAGGTCTCAAAAGAGCTTTTAGGAAAGAGCTCTGACTTTGATGTACACTATACGCTGTGTTGACACTGGAGAAAGATGTTCATTTTAAATATATATAAAGATCTAAATAGCGTGACTGTCTAAAAACGTGTCTGGCTCAAATTTCACACCAAAATCAAAAGAAAAAATAATATTTAGCATGAAGACAAATCATTTTTTGTAAGATCGTTCATTTTTGCTTTGTGCTAAGAAAAAAACACTGTAATACAATTAAAGACAGTACAAATACCACTATGATATATAAATATTTATCAATTTAAATATCTTTTTTTAACATTTTGGTAAATTTATTTCTTTTCTTTCATTACAGAATAAAAATGTGCCTAATTATTCACAGTGCAAAAAAAGTCGGTTTAATTTTCTGTAAACTGTCATTTCTAATTTCTCAGATTTTGGGGGGTGAAATGTGACCCAGACGTGCTTTTAAAAGGTTTCACCAGTAGGAATAACTGCTGAGTATTTGCTGGTTATGTACAAACAGAGATCTGGAGCACGTGAATTATTTTTGATCTACAGGAGCAGGATATTTTTATCGCGAAGGCGTGCGAGTGAGAGCTGGGAAGTGTGAGGCATGATCTTGATTATGTGCCTTGTGATGAATGACATGTCAGAAACCCGTCCGCTCTCCGGACACGAGGGACACCGGTGGAATGTGCCGAGAGTACTGATTCTTCATATGCAAAACAGGTTCCTCCTCCTCATTTCCCATGATGCAACTGCTCCTGGACGAGGAAATCTCGAGGCTTATGCGAGACTCAGTACAGTACCTGGTGACTTCCTCCTCTGAAGTACATGACGAATGGATTTCTCTGTGTATTTTCTAAGAAGCCTTTTCGGATGGACTAATGCATGAGTTTGTCATCCTCACAGAGAGGTGAATATATCTATCTCTGTGTTTGTTGCTGCAGTGGAGGTGACCACTAAATGTTCAATGCAACTCCATACTCTTGATCAGCAGCCCACGGATGGGCGTTACCTTCTGCCTTTGCTTTGCGACCCATGAATATATGCTAACCTCGACTCGTGTGCGTATACGTGTGTTCGTGAACATACATGTATGCAAGAATATGTGTATGCTCACGTTTATATAAACTAAAGATACAATATATTTGAAAGCATATGTTGGGATGTTTTCTTTAAGTGTGTTTTCTTATTTATGAGGTGCAAGAAATCGCTGCTATTTGTGTTTCAAATTAGGAGCATCTGTCAAATGTGTTGACGCTTGTTATTTTCCAAGAGTTAGTTCTCTCAAAAATGAAGATTTGCTGAAAACGTTCTCATCCTCAGGCCATTCAAGATGCAGATGAGTTTGTTTCTTCATGGGAACAGATTTGGACAAATTTAGCATTACATCACTGTGTAAAGTGAATGGGTGCCGTCAGAATGAGAGTCCAAACAGCTGATAAAAACATTACAATAATCCACAAGAGTCCAGTCCAATGCATCTTTAAAGCGTTTTAACTATAAACCATTGCTTAATAATGCTTCTTCCACTGAAAAAGTCCATCCCCAGTTGTTCTCTCAAATTCCACCCACATATTTGTTTAGAGCTGTTCTGAACTGTTTGCACTTGTAAATAGCACCTGATTTGTGCATATTTTACTCCTGATTAAGGCAAGACGACTTTTTCATTGGAGAAAGCAAAATTATGGACTCGTATTTTAGCCAAAATGATGGATTTGTTTCTTACAAATGCGTAGTTTTTCGCTTCAGAAGATGTTAGTGATGGACTGGAGTGGTGTGGATTATTGTGATGTTTTTATCAGCTGTTTGGACTCTCATTCTGACGGCACCCATTGGTGAGCAAGTGATGCAGTGCTACATTTCTCCAAATCTGTTGTTATGAACAAACAAACTCCATCTTGGATGGACTGAGGATGAGTACATTTTCAGCAAATTTTTCCATGAAAGCTTTTCTTTGTTTTGTTTTTTTGTTTGTCACATTGCTGCCAAATGTTGTAAATATGAATATTTCTGAAGACAAACTTGAGAGTGCTGACGCAGTCAGAGTTGCTGAAGATGTTGTCCGTGATCTGACTAGACTCCAAAGAGTTGCTTTGCTGTGAAAGTGGTTCTCACAGAGAGGAGAGGATGTTCCTTATAATTTAAAACATCAGTGTCATGGCATCTCTACATATATGGATAAATTGACAGATAGCAAACTACTCCTCCTGTTGCCATGGTGTTTGTGTAAATATCTACCAAAACTGCAATTTTCAATGTTGACCAACTGAAAATCTAATCCAGCTTCTCTGCTTCATATATTTTTCTTTTCTATGAGCAGTTGTGTGGTTTTGCACTATATGTTTTATATTGTAATGACATCAAAGTCATTTTATTATTAATATTTTTGTAGTTGGTATTGGTCTTTATTTTGGACATTTTGTTTCTTTAAGAAGGACCAAAATTAGACGGATGCTATGTGTAAATGTGGCTCACACTCTCAGATTTGTCCTCATTGCCAGTTTAATGATATTCTAATATATTTATACATTTGAAATATATATATATATATATATATATAGAAATATATAATTTACTTTTAATTTACAAATTTTATTATATAGTTTAAAGCGAAAGGGTGCATTTTAAGATGAACTGGTCATGTATATATTCTCGCTGAATCAAACATGAAATCTTTTCTGCTTGGTTGTCTGTGGAAGAGGGAAAGACGAGCTGAAGAATCTCTGAAATCACTGGCCATCTCTGTGTACTGTTCGTCCTCTGATTTCTCTTGCACAAAAGGCAGCATGATATCGTGTTTACAAACTTGAAACATCCATCTACGTTATATTTGGGCTCTTTTTCTTTAGTCCTGCTAGTGAGATGTTTGTAAAGGAACAAATCACAAGTATTTACTCTCTATTATTGATGATTGCGAGATTTTTATTTTTTATTTTTTTCTGATAGTATACTCACAGCATTGTTATTTGAGTTTCCCTGAACATCATCGCTGTATTCCAGAAAGAAAAAGAAAAAAACTCTCCTGAAAAGGGTCGGTTTTGGGGAAGATTCTCCGCAGGGTTGCAGGTTTTCTCATCATAGCCGACTTATTGTACAGTTTTATTATTCAGACTTTCACATGAATGTTTGTCTTAATCTGCTGCCACCCAACAGTTTAGGAAACATGTTTATAGACATAACTGTGCAATGGAAAATAAATGTAACAGAAAGATTTCTTTACAGCCGTTTTGATTCCACACCTCATTTTGCATACTTTGACCACTAGATGTCACAGTTTTACAACTTGAACTCTCAATGTTGAAGAAATAAATAACTTAAATAAATGTAATATAAAAAATGAATGTATAATCTGAATAGAAGCCAGAAGCATATGCATATATTTCTTCAATACACACACAAATATTTAAATATTTCAGATGCCTAATCAAAATGAACAGGTGTTTTGTACACGTTTTGTAGTTATAAATCACTGATTAAACAATTTGATTATTTTTATAATTTCATTAAATAATCATTATAATATGTATGCAATGATTCTAGTTTTTATTTTACCTTTTGAAATAAAATGTAGGCTATATCTAAATAGAAACCAGAAATATTGCATGTGTCACACCTGTTTGCTTTAATTATATGTGTGTGTGTGTGTGTGTGTGTGTGTGTAATAATAATAATTATTATTATTATTTATTTTATAGATGCCAAATTAAAACAAACAGGTGTCAGAATGTAATAAAAGCTAATATTAAATATCGATAAATCATTGATTTAACAATTTATGTACTTCCAATTAACCAATTATATTAATTCTCTACACAAAATTATTACCATAACACTTTGTTTTTTTTATCTAAGTGAAAATGTAATGTTTTTAGTTTCTGCATGTTATAGTAAAATCTATGTATAAATTGCAGCTGAAACTGACAAAAATTCTGCGTGCGTGTTCTTTAATATTAAATTATTTGGACGACTGATAATGCCATACAAATTGAAAAACTGCATAAAAAATAAATAATTAATAATAAATAATAAATAATACATGGTCAGCCATTTAAAAAAAATGTTTCACCTCTGGGAATGACTGCAGACAAATAGCGCTGCAGTTCCCCATGCGGCCTGCAGGGGGCTCTAAAGTCAAACAGCAGCTACGAAACGCGCATCAGAATGAAGGGGAGGGAAACTTCAATTTGGCGTGTGGCGCTTCGTTGAATTACTTACTTAGACGCGCTCAGTCTGTCTGGTTCGCAGCACAGCTGAAGCTGCATCTTCTTTGTTTTCCTTTCCCCTGTTTATTTAAGTTTTGGATCAATGGAAAATAAACCGACACGCGGAAGAAAGCGACTCACTGACACTGGATACAAACGGCGTTTCGCCAGTGACGATCTGATGCTGTGAGGAATAAAGTGCATCTGCTGAGAGGAAACCAGCGTCGGTCATGAGTTTACAAGCTGTGAGACTGGATATATGACAAAAGATACACTTTTACGAAGGGATTTTCATATGCTAAAGCTTGTATTCATTTCATATTCGATATGACACGGCAGGTTATCAAGCTACTGAGGTGAATACGATGCACTTTAAATTTTGTTTACATGGATTCTTTGCACTGAAACCAAATTTTATTTGAGATTTACTATTTCCTCATATGTTTAGGCATGTAACACTCGTTTTTTCTGCCTTTTTATTAGTGAATTCAGCTCTGGAAAGTCTTGTTTACTATTGATGGACTGCCAGTGTTGATATTTATAGCACTGAAAATGGGAAGAATGTATTATATGCACTTGGGAATGGACTTTGGGAATGTCCTCTGATTTGGGAATGATGAACAACGGACCCACTATCGTCTACGAGTGGCTAAAAACCCTCCAGCTGTGTCAGTATGTGGAGTCATTTGTTGACAATGGTTATGATGACCTGGAGGTGTGCAAACAGATAGGAGACCCTGACCTGGATGCCATCGGTGTCTTCACCCCACATCACCGGGAAAAGGTTCTCCGGGCCGTGGAGAGACTCCGAGATGAAGACAAGAAGGTGGCACCGGGACTGTATTTCACCCTTGAACCGCTTCCACATGGCATATGCCCTCAAATTAGTGACTGCAAACAGAAATGCACCAAGTCTTGGGTCAATTCTACTTGGGACAGGCCCAGGGTCGGACTCTCCAATGACATCAAAGCTCTAGAGAACCACAAGGAGCCGGTGGTGTATCCTAAACTCAAGCTGAAGATAATGATAAGGGATAAGCTGGTGAAGGATGGAATTGACCTGAGCAAAATGCCCTACTCGTATAAAGTGAGTACTAACCTTTACGTCATTATAGTTCCTGTCACATCACCAGAAAATGTTTGCACCGGCTCTTTGTTTTGCAGCAGAGATATTGACATTTTCTTCCTGCTTTCAAAGGTTACCCGTTGGTTTGAAATTTACCCACCTGGTGTGTGTGTGTGTGTGTGTAGTCTCATTTTTGTAGTAATAAACATCCAAGAAAGGTTGTGCCTGCAAAATGTCCCTTGTAAATGTCATGCATTATTATATTTACTTGTGCAGTGGTGGTCGACCAATATGAGGCTTTCTTTTAATGGCCAGGTCTGAAAGTGCATTACCCTCATAACGTTCAAGATGTAGATGAGTTTGTTTCTTCATGGGAACAGATTTGGAGAAATTTAGCATTGCATCACTTGTTCACCAATGGATCATTTGAAGTGAATGGGTGCCGTCAGAATGAGAGTCCAAACAGCTGATAAAAACCTCACGATAATCTACACCTCTCCAGTCCTTCAATTAATATAAGTGAAAATGTTTGTAAGAAACAAATCCATCCTTAAGTTGTTTTTAACTTCTAACCATTGCTTCTGGCTAAAATACACGTCCTCTACCCATAGTATTGCTTTCTCCAGTAAAAAAGTCATCTCATCTGAATTAGGAGAGAAATATGCACGGCATTGTTTACAAGCAAAAACAGTCATTTAAAGTTCATTAAATGTCTTGATGGATTTATTACAAACAAAATAGAATGAAGTGGCGTGGATTATTGTGTCGTTTTTATCAGCTGTTTGGACTCTCATTCTGACGGCACCCATTCGCTGCAGAGGATCCATTAGTGAGCAAGCGATGTAATGCTAAATTTCCCCACATCTGTTCTGATGAAGAAACAAACTCATCTACGTCTTGCATGGCCTGAGGGTTAGTAAATTAAAAATTTTTTGAATGAACTGTTCCTTTCAATGGCCGGTGCTTATAATCTTAAAAAATATTGCCTGAATAATTGCTCTGGCTGATATATTGGTGCATCACTATTGCAAGCAAGTATCCAAGCAAGCAGTTGCATAGAGTGGCAGCACATTAAATGTTGTGGTTATCATATTGTCTTCTTATCATAAACTTGAACTTATTTCTGAGGATTTGTTGGTCTAGTACAGTGTGTTGCGGCATGCTTGTTGCTTTCCAAGTCAGATGATTTTATCCAGCCAGAGACGTTGAAGTATTAGACAAGCTTAATTGAAGTCGTTATTCATTAGTGCACTCTGGGGCTTTGAGAGCAGGCGAGTCTTGGCTCTAATCGATAACCCAGAGAACAAGAACTGTAATCCATTAACTACACTGAATGCTATTAATAGAGTGATTTACTGCACAGCTATCTCCGCTGAGCATCATTCAAAGCTCAAGAGCTTTTAAATAATAGGCAGGCTAATGCAACGCACGTTTAATGTTTGTTTTTGTCTTTTTTCGCATGATCAGATTCAGTTTTGTTATTATGAAAGTGGTGTTTTGGACCTTGAGAAGCAATTAGGTCTGCACAACTCTTTATATTTAGTTTCAATGATTCATTGAAATGATTTTATTGTGCAGTGACTAATTAAACCATGTGAAGCACAAACTAATGCTTTTATAACAGTGCATATAATGTTGGATCATTTCAAACATTCACAATATTGTCTTGTTTTCTAATAAAAATATCTGAATATCATTAAAACAATATATTCAATTGAAAAGTAAAATGATTCATCAAAATATATCTTCAATTAAGTTTTTTTACCCTATTAGAATTTTTTTTTTTTTTTTAAAGATTATTCTACCACAATTATAGTGATGTTTATGCTTAAAACAATAAAAAACTAAATAAGCATTTAAAATTAAAAAATTAAATGTGTATGTATAATGTTTGATCATTTCAGACATTCATATTTGTGTCTTGTTTTCCAGTAAAAATATCTGAACATCATTAAAACATATGTTCATTTGAAAAGTAAAAGTGCGTATTAAAATGTATCTTCAATTTTTTTTTACCCTATTAGCAAATCTTTTTTTTAAGATAATGCTAACACAATTTATTGATGTTTATGCTTACAACAATAAAAAAAAAAAAAATTAAGGGTTAGAAAAGTAAACTTAATTCACCCTTAATTATTCTTTGAAAACTAGTCTTTTTATTATACACAGCTGTGATGTTTTTACAGAAAAAATAAATACAAAAATACTGATTAAGTTTTTTTCTCCACATTATAAATATACTTAAATAGAAAGGTAACAATTTTTGTAATATATTAGTGGATTCCTTCTCCATCTTTTATTGTAATGCATAATTTTTTTTAGTATACATAATAAAAATACTAATTAAGATTTTTTTTTTGTAGTATTTCTGCTGTAGAGCTCCACATTTTAAATATAAATCACATTTATATTTTAATATAAAGGTTGCACATTTTTTAATAAATTGAGTCCCTCTCAGTTTTTCATTGTAATGCATATTTTTTTTCCTCTGCGTATCAGTATGTGTAATAAAAAACTAGTTAAGTATTTTTTTTCACTGTGCAGTTCCACATTTTAATGATAAATTATATTTACAGTTAAATGTAATTTTTTTTAATTGAAATTGAGTCCCTCTCCATCTTTTATTGTAATGCATATTTTTCTTCCTAAAATCAGTGTATATATAATAAAAAATACAGAGTAATAATTTTTTGCAGTATTTCTGCCAATGAGTTCCACATTTTAAATATAAATGACATTTATAGATTAATATAAAGGTTACACATTTTTAAATAAATTGAGTCCCTCTCCGTCTTTTATTGTTATGCATATTTTTTTCCTCATCATATCTGCATATATAATAAACAGTCTTCATTAGCAGACAGGGACTCATTAAACGCTGCACCGTTCAGCGGCGTATCCACCTGTAGCAGAGCGCTTGTCATGCCTCTGCGGTGAGCTGTCACTGGACTCCGCCGCCGCTTTTGTTCTTGTCCGAGTCGTGTTTCCATTATGCCGTCTTATCGGCACATTTATCAGTGACGGGTCTTTGGTGACAGATGGCTTCATTGCGCTTTGAGCTTAGAGAGCCATTTAATGTCTCATGCCATGCCAGAGTCCTCCCTCATTATCATTACTGTCATTTGCATTTGTAAAGAGTGGCCCACTTTTAAAATGTTTTCACTTGCTTCCTTGGTTTCACGGTATGCGAACCGCTGCTTCCCAAATTGTCTTGCAAATTGAGATGCGTTTGTGCTGCAACTAACAACGTAGTGCGCTTGAGCGAGCTTGATTTAAACATGTATTTGTGGTTTTCCAGGCTTATTCCAAAGCGTATCCGTGGACTGAGAGGAATCTGAACTGAAGAACTGCATTTAACACCAAATTTAGGGTTTAAAGGAATAGTTCACCCAAAATGATTTACTTACCCTAGTTGTGCAAACCCGTATGCTGTTAGATTTCCTACAGAATAGGATTTTTTTGTTCTTGCAGAGAATTTGAGTTCATATTGACTGTCATGTCTTTGTCATATTTACATACTGGCTAAATACTTCAGCCATTGTGTTATGTTTGAATTCTGCATACAGTTTTTGTGTTCTGTGCTAAATTAGATTATATACAATTCACCACAAATCACACACAACTTTTAAAAAAAAAAATCTTTAGAATATTGTAAATAGTATTGTAAATGTTTTTGTAAATTCACTTTTTAATTTATTTTGTGTGTATGATTGATAATATCAATGCCAAAATCATGGGTTTAATCACCAGAAAAATTACCACGATTGAACTGATAAAAATGTATGCCTTCAACACAGTGTACATTTCTTCAGATAAAAGGTCTGCTGTCTGACAAGTGGTGCATGAATGTAAATGTAAATACCAGAAAACTCCAAATGTTCGCCTTTGTCAGGGTAGTGCCATATTTAATTTTTGACAGGAATGAAAATGAGGCTGTGTGGGACTGAAGTACAGTGTGTTCAATGGATTGTACTGTTGTTCAACAACATAACGATTGTTTAGCTGATAAAACAAAAACTACATAAAACAGTTTTGAAAGTTGTGAAAATTGTTATCTAAATACTTTAAAGTCTGTCTGAGCATGTACTCCCTGGACCTCTTTCTTCTCGTAAATACTATCATTATTTTGCATGTTATTTTTTGACAGACATCAGTGTTGTGGTATTCAAATGACATGGATTTGAAAACAGATGGATTGTAAGGTGATAATTCTTTCTTTCTTTCTTAATGATTGTTTATGATTGATGCCCATGAGCGTGTTATGTCAGTGTTTTCAGTTCTAATATTCCAACTGACAGACAGTTTATTTTTGTCGGACATGATAATGTGCATAAGGGGAGAACTATGTTTGAATTTTGGGTACTTATAAAACGTGCTGGAGACATTCAAAATGCTTTTTGCGTAGTCAATGTACTTATAAGTTATACTTATTATACTTAAGTTTATTTTGTGGTTTAAATAAATTACATGTTACTCAGAAACAGACTTTTTTGGCTTGTCAAAAATATTGCATTCAAATTTTGCAAATTTGTTGACTTTTGAAAATCAGGTCTATTTTTTTATATCAGGAATAGAGTGCATTTGATGCATAAGGTTGTTTTTATTGTCTCTTATAACAAAAATCTTTTATTTAAACCCATGAAAATGCAAATCCTATTCTAAATAATAGTGAAAAATTGCTTGTTCCATTATAACCCATTTGCAGATTTTGACTCAATTTAGTAGATCATCTCCTCCAGTCAAAGTCTACTGATTTCTCCTGTTGGTTTTATATCAGCACAGAACATGAGACACCCAGCCTCTGTTTAGTGTGTTTGGATAACTTTTGGCAGTGGGAGGTTGATAGTAAGCGCAGCTCGTATTCTGTCTGACCTGCATTATGAATGGATGAGGGTTCCTGTGCTGGCTTGGATGAAGTGATCATTCCCAAACTGGTGTCTTTCCAAAAAAGCTTGTGTAAGTGAAGCGTGTGTCACAACAGATGAGTCGTGTCTGGTCAGGGTGAGCAGGTCCTTGTGGCATGTGGCAAGAGAGATCAAGGCATCAATGGCGTATTCTTTCTGGCTTCATTAGTGAGTCAGAAGGAGCCTGTCTCTTTACATTAGGAAGCAGCGTCCTGATTTTTATTCCACACGGCACTCTTTTAAAAAACTGAAGCGTTTCGTACGTTATGCAACTATGCTATGCTCAGGATGAACTAACCTTTAACCCTAAGTACTAAACTTTAATGCATAAACTTTTGGATATAAATGTTTCCCCGAATCGTCTGGCTTGTTGAGATGAGCTGTTTTGCCTGATGGACTATTGTCAGAACTATATTTCCTGACAAAGCCTCTGATCTGGTTAAGCTGTATTTTGGAGCTTTGTTGTTTTGGCTTTTCAGATCTTGTTTTTTTTGGATCCATGTGGCTTGTTGGCATGCTGGGCTTTTACTAAATCACTTTTCTTCATCGTATGTGAGTTGTGTTAGGAAATGCCTCACACTGGGGCTTAAAACCAGTTTAAGGCATCAATTTTCCTGCTGTAAAACATTTGGTGACACTTTTACATGTTTAAATTTGTTTTTACTGCCAAACTAATTAGTTTAAGGTTAAAAACAGCATTCACAACCCTATGCCTGCAATGAGACTTTTTTTTTTTTTCTTTTTTTTTCGAATCAAACAGGATGAGAAAAAAAAAGAGCTGGACTTTATTTTATCCAGTTCAGTTTTTGTTTTTAAAATGATGTCAGGATAGGTCACTGCAGGGGTTGTAAAACATTAAATATTATTATTATTATATTTATGTTTTATTTATTTTCAGAGCATTACACTGATGCATTTTTTGCATTGAGATTTTGGGTGTTTTTTATTGGTATTGATGGTATTTTATTGCAGTAAACCAAGTCAAATTATTTATTTATTTGTCAGAACATTACACTGATAAATTATTTACATTAATATAGTTAAGCTATTAGTAATTAGGTAAATTAGTAAACAAATTTATATTTATATATATATATATATATATTTATTTATTAGAAACTATTTATTTATTATTATTTTTTATTATTTTTATTTATTTATCTGTCTATAAATTGACTTCAGATTTATATTTACTGTTGTTCAGTTCCGTTTCTGATAATTCAGGCAAAAATGGAAATTCCTCATTAGTCATCATCTGCTCTTTATTTTTTGTCAGTTTTCATTGAGTATGTTTTACACTTAATTCTTCATAGAAAGTGACATTTTGGAGCTTGACAGCCTCAGTTACTTTCATAGTATGGAAAAATGCATCTTGCTTGGCTCATTTTGTGTTCCACAAACATTTCCAAGGCTTTCAAACAACACAGGGTGAGTAAACGATGGCAGAACTTTCATTTTGGAGTGATCTTCTCACAGATAATGAAGAGCTTGACTTCCACAGCTCTGTGTTTTCTGAGGACCGAGAGAACAGAAGTGCACCGATTCTCCACCGGATAATGTTCATAAAAGATTCAGGCACAAACTGTAAAGTGCAGCATTCTGGAAAGCATTTCATGAGTCACCGCTGACCTTTTATTAGATCTGAGCAAATGGTTTTTGTGATTTCGAACATTTCTCTCAGGTTTCTGTCTGGCAGCGGGCGCAGAGACATTTTAGAGGTTCCCTTGAACGGCCCGTCCTTTCAGGACAAACTACATTGTGTTTTGGACTCATACTTTGTGTTTGCTGTTTTTAAATCCGAGTGAATCTGTTCTCCTGTCAGTTTTAAACTGGAACAGAGAGCAGGCTGGCAGCGAAGAGGCCATCAGAGATGTGCTTTCTGAATGAGTCTGACAGAAACACTGTGGGGGGACTTCAGAGCTCTTTTGAGAGGATTTTGCATTTAAGTTTCTTTTTAACAAACCTTTACCCATAGTTACAGCAGTTTGCTACTTCTGAGCTCAAATAAATGTCTGGATGGAAGTGCACTGTGATCTGTGTGACCTGAGGGTGAGGGGTGAACCAGCCTCACAGCTGCGACCCGAACGCTTTAAGATTAATGGATTTTGAAGGATTACCACCCAATATGAGCGTTATTTCACATGAACTTATGGCCTCACAACTGCAGTAGTGCTTAAAACCCACTTAGATGTCTGATTGGTCATTATAGTGCTGTTTTTCTTCACTCTTAAGTGTGAAGCAGAAGCTAGTCAACTTTTCTTGCATGGCAGTTAAACTCAGTCTCAGCAGTGTTGTCAGTGTAAAGTAACATTTGGTTTGTGATGCATGTTCTTTCTGCACAAGACAATTTAATGTTATTTGCAAAGCAAATATTTTCAGATGCAAATGCACAACAGTGCACAAATGCAGCCATTGCTAGTTACTTGAATACGGTGTCTATTAGGACCAAAGTCAAACGTCATAATAACATCATGAATAATTTAATATCACAGCAGCACCATATACCATAATATAGCTTTTTGCTGTAAATTCAATAAAAATATTTTTAAGATTTTAAATAACTATGTGATGGTAGTCATTTTTGGGTAAATTAAGTATTTAATTACTTTATTAATTTGAAAAATAAAAACGTTATTTTTTTTTAAAACTAAATATTTTATTATCATAACTATAAATATCATAATATACTGTAGTTTTTAGTTTGAAATGCAATAATTATATATTTAATATTTAATTAAATTTATTTTTTATTTAAAATTTACAAAATTCTAATCTAACCTATCATTGAAGCAAAACTATAGAAAGTGGGGGGGGATCTCATTATGAAATAGATATACTTTTTAACACGCACATATATTTGTGTGTATAATACATGATATATGTAAAACACTTGATTAGAATATCCAATCGTTATTTGTAGGGGGATCAGATGACCTCCACTTTGTGCTTTCCCATTGGTCTTTACATCAATGCACATTTGCATAAAATCTGCTCAACTTTGCAGTGGTTTCTGATGTTCATGTTTTGCTGTGGCATTGCTTTGTTGTGGCATAATGCTGTCATTGTGTGCACGTCCTAATCATTTAGTTTGCTGCCATGTTACTACATATCAACTGCATATTTGCTGCAAAAAAACCGTTTTTGCAAAGGTCTGCTCTGGAAATGGCTCAGGTTTCACCAGTAGCCAAGTACTAAAATGATGCGCAAAAATAGAAACCACATGTACAGTCTTCACAACATCACTGGAGTAGAGTAAACCCTATAGACTGGATTTGTAGGACATACTCCACATCATATGTTGATGGATTATCTTTGACAGATGTAACAGGTCCAATGGCATTCTGGGAAACAGGGATGTGCTTTTTTTTTATGGTGGCTGTCCTTTTCATTGTCTGCTCCACCGCACAATCAATTTGTGTTGCCGTCGGCCTCTGTCTTTATGCATGGATGCTTTAAACAGGGATGCACAGTGTTGTGGCTTTACTGTATTAGTGGAACAGTTAATATAATAAACGATGGCTGTAAATGACCTAACAGCCTGGGCAGGAGCGGGTGCGTTTGATCGAAATATGACAGTTCAGTGTGTTACGATAACAAGCCG
>JAFVLL020004592.1:0-17234 GCA_021397915.2 Tor tambroides | reverse complement strand
TTGAGCTTAAAAATCCTGCAGGAACCCTGTTAAACAAATGTTCAGCCGAAAATAGTCTCAGCCTCAGACGGCACACCCACAGACCGCCCACTGTCCGTTCACTGACTGTCTGATGCTTGTTGCATACAAAACTGGCAAGAGTTGGATGAAAGTGTCAGTTCCAATCTGATTGGCTGATGTTATTCAAGTTCCGGTGTTTTTTTATCAGTTGGCCTGGAAACAGGGTCGTTTAAGGTAACCAATACACCAGGATGACATTATGAGGGCTATTAAGGAAGAACTAATCTGTGGATGTGCTAAAAGTATATTAGGTTAGTGGCGTTTAGTCGTTGAAAGTTATTCGTTTTTGGTTTTGTTTTAGGCAATATGAAATATCCTCGAGCACTTTTGTGTGTTATATATCTAATTCAAAATTCTAATTTAAAGGGGCAGTTTACCACTGGCAAGTAGAAAGGCATAAAAAATTCTGAAATTGGTGCTACATGACTAGTGAAAACAATGAAAATGAGCTGTGGTTTTCAACACCCATAATACACTTTTGATTTTGGTGCCGCCACTCTGATGATCTGACTGTCTGCGGGAATACAAAAAATTTGATCAAAAGTCTCCCAGATGATGCAAAATGACATGTTTTACTGTATCCAGCAGACTTCCTGACAGATACACAAGAATAACTGGATGCATGAAACAGAAATTGGTTGAAAATGAGTAAACCTATGCTTTAAAGTCAACACACGTTTTTTTGTACAGCTAGTTGTGAACTGACATGTTGCGCAATCACAAGTGTTTTCCCACGGTCTATTATTGTGATATGAACCATTTCAGATAACCCCACCCTTAAAACAAAACAAACTGTGATTTGTTGCTTTACATTACTGACAAACAAGACTCTTGCAAAGTCAGGGCTTCAGACTGCAATGGTCGCAAATGTGCCAAAAAAAGATTTTTTTCACAATTTAAAATCTAGTTGCTATTGGCAGCAGTCTGGAAAAATTTGCATGCATCCATATTCAAAATTGCCAGATATCATTTCATCAGATCGCTTTATGTGTGGCTTAAAAGTGTTTCCTTCGCGCAAAACTGTAATTTCCGATTCATGAACAAATGACTCTTTTGAACTGGTTCTTTTCACTGAGTCATTCCAAACGATTCCAAAAACTCAAGCCTCAAACTTGCTTGGAAGTTAGTTTTTGGAGTTGGACTGGCAGTGAATTGTTCCCAGTACACTTATTTAACTGAAGTGCTTCTGAACAACCATCTTTTTTGAGCAATTCTGTAAACTAAAAACTCTTTTGGCTCATAAATGTTTCATTTATGCAGCCATTGGCTACCAAGTCATTTTTTTTAGTCTACAGCCCTGACCTGACTTTACTGATCAGTCAAATGTTTAGCTACGTGAGACTGAAAAGCATCATGTTGTCAAGTCTGGCATAGTGTCATTTGTCTTTACTACTTTTTCAAGGTTATTTCCTCTCTATGTGTCAGCTAGTATTCAATCATCCTTTGGAAACATGATTATGAAATGTGATGAGCAGCTGGCGTGTTGGGTCATCATTTGAAGGCACTTAAACTATGACTGTGCTGCTTTAGCATCGATCTGCTCATACATTAATGCACTTTTGAGAAGTTAGGGTTATTGATTTTATCACTATGTGATACTTTCCCTTCAGATCATTTGTACTTGCATACTGTAGATGTATTTTGTGGAGGCAGATTAAAGCTCCGATTTGCTTTGTAGTTTCTCCTGTTGTCCTGTATTCCAATGCACAGGTGCTTTTTTGGGTTTTCTTTTTTTGGGTTAGATCGATATCGAGTGGAAAAACAGCTGCCTGGGAGCCAAGTGCTCACTGTCACAAAGCAGGCATTGTTCAGTAACTCAAGGATTGAAACTAAGCAATCCTTTTTATTGGTTTAAGCTATTGTGCCCCAGTTTTTGTCATTTGTCCTGTTTTGGCTGAAGGAGTACCGCCAAGTGTTTTTTTTTATAACTTCAGTTTTGATGGCATTACTCTTAGTATTGTGTCTGATTTGTCATTGAGCCCTACTGAAATGTGCTACTGAACGAAGGCTTGGAAAGTAATATATTGGAAATCTAATGCCATCCTTTCCCGGCTACTCTGTTGGTGTAGCCTATTTCTAAATTAAGACCAGTGTGATTCACCTATTTTCTGCCTTGCCAAAATGACTAGTCATTCTATCTTTATCAAAGTTACGTGCCAAAATTAAACCATGGACATTTTATTTCTAGAACAGGTGTAGAACATTTAATCAATCTAAGCATAAGTCATTTGATCTCATAAAGCAAGAATCACGAGAACACAGCAAGTGTATTAATTTCATAGCAATAGAGTGCAAAGATTGAAGGGAAAAAATAATTCAGCCAATGTTACAACCTAGGCCTGTGAAAAATGTGCCTGTGGTGACATTTCTGCTACACTTCATTACTTCTTGGGTATTCTGTTACACTTTTAAAGTGAAATGCGTTTGAAAGTAATGTACCTACACTAAACCTAGGTAGTGTTAACAGAAGCAAGTTTGAGATAAAAATGCATTTGGTGAATCAAATGAACTCTTTTATAATGACTTGTGTTTCATGAGATTTTTACTCGAATGCTCCACATTGCAAGTGCAGTGCTGTACCAGGTGAGCTATTGAGCAAGCTTACTATACAGCAGGAAGACCATACCGAGATTGCTGGTCAATGTGTGCAAACATCAGTATTTATTGATTTATAAATCATGCATATGGAAAGTGTTTTGAGGTCATAACATAGTTTTGTGCAAGGAACCATGTGAAAATAAGCGTTTAATAATCAATAACTTATTCCAGTAATCACCATTGTTGATTTCTGCTTGAAACTGCAGTAAGTTGTATAGGTATGCTTTTGGAGTTTTACAGAAATGTAGGTAGAGTGAGCCTGGGTTGCTATTTTAATAAACTGGCACAGTTGCTCACAAGTAACTACCAACCTGCAATGTGATCAGACGCAACCCTCTGGAACAGATATTCTGTCTAGAATTGTATTTCTTCAGCCTAGATTCTGTAAAGTACCATTTTTGATTGAAAAGAATTTCACCTCCGGAAACTGATGTTCTTATTATTCTCTCAACGGAGTGAAGTGATCCCACAGGGACAGTACGTGAAAAAAAGACGGTAGCTTTAAATTGCTCCCTATGATACTGCAATCACGTTGTGTTAATTACACAGTGTTTGGCTTGTGGTGAAGAACACATTCCATCAAGTCTGGGCGTTTGTTTTTTTTTTGTTTTTTTCTACACTGACATTTTGGTGCCTGAAGCATTTCCACAAACTGAAATAACCCAGAATCTCACAGACCTTGGATCATTTCCTTTTCTTAAAATGGCTGCCTGGCCCTTTCACATTCTGCCTGTGGGGCTTTATGGGTTGTGGTTAAATGACTTTTAAGAATTGTATATCCTTCAGTGCTCGTTTGTATGAAACTTTTTAAGTTGACCTCTTACCAGATAATTCCTTAACCTCTCTTTTTGATGTTACCTCAGATACATCATAAATGTTCCCTTCCCTTAATTATTTCAGAGGTATCATAGCAGTGTTTCCTGCAGCATAAGATAAATATATATTATGCTTGTATACTTATAGAAAAATATACTAGTATTAGTGAGGTCCTTTGTTGTTTTGGACTCGTTCAACTTTCATTTTATGGGAAAAAAATACTAAATATTATCTTTGGTACATGGTGCTTTGACAGAGTACCGAATGTTGTGTTTTTTGATAGCATTATTAACTTGCTTGAGCTTGAGGCACAGATTCCACCATTAATGCAAGCCATCATCTTATTTTTCAACAAAAAAACATTGATTTTATTGGGCCCAGTTGTCTGTCATGGTCTTGGCAGCGACAGCGTGTCTCAGAACATCTGCTTGAGTCATTTAAATGCAAAACCATTTAAGACCCAGGTGAAACGAGCCAGCAGCGGCCGAACATATTATTACCCGCATTATTGCTAGAAAATTGAGGTAATTTCACACACAAAAGAAATGTAACGTTTCATTATATGCATTCCTTCCACCAATCATGTGGGTGATTTCTAAAGGACTTTTGATACATGGTGCAAATCTGTGTCGTTCCAGGAAGTGTTTGTATTTTAGGCAGCTACACTTCCTTGCATGTTGTACATATTGACAGATGATGGACCCGATTGCACTGTAGTTCTGCTTTTCTTGCAATATTTAGACAAGATTAACGCTTGAGGAGTGACTGATGATCATGAGAATAAACTTATCACACAGCACAAGCCCTGAGCCGTGTAATGTCTTACTCTCGTTCCCAGCACTTGAATGAGAGCGCGCCACTTGAGAGGTCATGAATGGAGGGGCTGTGAATGTGTGGAGGGAACAGACTTTTAGGCTATTGGCCCACCACTGTCCAGCCTGTGACACACATCAGGCCAGACGCACCTTGAGACGCCATGGCCCACGGGCCCGCTAAATGGAGCTCTTTATTCTCACTGGAGGAAAGGGGGTAGTTGCGGGCGGGCGGGCGGGCGGGCGGGCAGGCGGGGGGTAATGGGGGGGGGTGCTATCAGGGTCCAGAGTTTCTTAGCCCCCCTCTTTTTGTCATCCCTCCCGAGGCTGCACTTACCGGCACCACCCCCCGATTCTTAAGTGCTGCTCGTTGGGAAGCGAACACAAAGGGGTGTTAGTATTCATTTTGTTTGTTTGCTCTGGACCTGTCAGCCTGTCACACAAAGCAGACCAGATCAGAGAGGGCTGCTCCGCTCTCAATGGAACCCGAGGGGGTCCGCCGAGGGGAACGGGAGGGGGACGTCTCTTCCCCAGCGTTGTTCCCACAGGGTAGGGTGGTCCGCTGCAGAAAAGGGGGGATAGCGGAGGGGGTGCGAGGGCAGGGCCGGGGTTTACTGGGGCAGAAAGGAGGGTGTATGGTTGTTTCAAAGCCAAGGGAGCCGTGTGAGGATCATATCAATCACTTGCAGTTTTTGGAGGGAATAGTTATGAAAGAAAAGGGGAGTTTTGGGGGGCTTCGTCTCCCTGTTCCTGTCTCTACTCTGTCCTTTCTCCTTAGTACATCTCCCTCTCCTCTCTCCCTCTCTTGGCCTCTTTGTGCCGAGGCCTTTCTGGACATCTGCCCGGACCTATACACAGGAAAAAATGAAACACTCAAGCCACCAGGCGTTTTGCCAAATAAAGGGCTGCAAAGAACTAGTGTGTGTGTGTGTGTGTGTGTGTGTGTGTGTGTTCGTGCATGCATGAGTGTGCAAGAGAGAGAGAGAGGTAGGGTGTGTAGACAGGGAAATGTCAAGGGTGCTTTTATTCTCTAGATTTGGTAGTTTATTTTTTCTTTTTCTTTTTTTTTTGAAGGCATCGTGTTCTTTAGTGGAGCTCAGTCTGTAACCCAAAGTTCAGTTTCTAAAATCCTAAAAGAAGTCAGACATAAATGTAACTTGTAACTTATATGATGTGCTGCCATTTAAAGATTTTATCTAGTACTAAGATTTCATTCATGGGGTGGGTATTGACAATAATAAGTCACCCCTCTAGTTAAAAGCTAATCACTAATTGGTAAAGTCATCAAATCACTGCAACTGCTGATAGAAATTTTGGTTGCCATAGAAACATTCAGTGAGATGCACGCTTGGAACTGCACATGTGGATTGTCCAGATCAACTTGAAATATACAGGTCTTTTAATGCTATCAGAGGATAAGAAAACATTTATGGGGCCATTTATGTCAAATTTTGTTGCATTTTTATTGATTTTATAGAAATACATTGGCAAGCAAATAACAGGAAATGAGATTTTGAAATTTCAGGTTGAAAAATTTCCCCATTCAAGAAGATTTATTAGTGTTGGTCATCAGTAATTGTTCTGGTCATTTCCCAATATTTAACATTTAGATTACCTTTGCTATCATCTAATGTTTCCTTAGAAGTTAATCTTTAAAAATACTAATAATTCTACTGTTAAATGGAATTTTAAGAAAATCTCAAAAATGTGTATCCATTTTCATTTATTCAGTTTTGGTGAGAATATTGATGCATTAGGATCATGCCTCCTGATATACAATCCAGATTGTAATACATTTGACACAATTCAGTGTATAGCAGTGTATATCATAAATAATATGCACACATAAAATAAGAGTCTGAAGTACTGATACAATATTGTGAGAAAAAGATAAGACATACTCGCAACTAGTGTTGTCACGGTACCAAAATTTCAGTATTCGGTACCGATACCAGTGAAAATCCACGGTTCTCGGTACCAATTTCGGTACCAAAGCAAAACACAAAAACATGCTAATTAAAAAACACACTATTTTTATTAATAAAGTCAAACAAAAATAAAATGTACAAAAATCAATGCCATTCTTTGTACTTATTTAAAATTGTGTTTCAAGTTTTTCCGCAAGTAATAAAAGTATGAAAAACAGTAAACAAGTTTCAACCAAATTTAATTGGTCTTTTAATTAATGAAATTTAAACACATTTTATTTTTTTGGTAAATAAAGGGGATTTCTATTAAAATTAAAATATGTAAGAAATATTGTGTGATTATTTCTTTCAAAATAAAGATTTATTAATTTTTTCAACAGTAGTAATAGTATCACATACATTCTACTAGCCTAAATAATAGTAATATATTTCTGGCACAATGTCTTTAAGATAAACTTTTATTTTGACGGGTTGCCGCGAATACCTTTAAATTTCTGTGTAGCTATATGATATGACGCTGGTTTTACTCAAATGAAACGGTAAAATGCTTGTGAAGTGACTCGGAGCAGTTCTGGAGATGTTGTTTATGTATTTATGTCCTCATTGAGACGGCAGATGATGAAATCACCGCGAGCGTCAGGCGCGCTTCAGTTTATATAGTAAACAAAACCGTGCGTCTGCTCTATTCATTCATTCATACAGAGACACGCAGAACATGCAGGATTCATATTTGAATTGACTTTTGCGGCTTAATATTTACAGATACTAGTCCATGTCGCAATTTGATTTAAGTGTAATGACCTACTTTTGATTAATTCATCCAAACTTTGACAAATTTTGTGACATTCCGTGCTAAACTGTAAATTCCGTTTTTATGACTGGATTCCGAGATTCCGTCAGTGTTTTCTGCATCGCGGAAATATAGAGGCCATTGTACGCGTCAAGAACCGGGTTGACCGGGTACTCGGTACCACCGGTACTTGAAAAAACATGGTACCGTGACGTTTTCATTTCTTTAGTACCGACTTGGTACCGAAGTACCGGTTCTTTTGACAACACTACTCGCAACAATCAATTAATTCAGTGAATGAGCAATGATCATGCTTTGTTTGATGAAGTACCTGTTTTTCATATGTATATTTTCATTAGTGCTCACTAATCATCAAAACTAGGCATTTTAATCTGTGTCTTTCTGCATGGCTGGAGTTGGTGATTTACTGTCTGTCTCACTAATGGTGTTTAGTCTGGCTGTATTTGATCTAGCAGGTAAGCGGAGGCCGCCCATCTTTATACTGATCGAGAACCTTCCACCTACCCAGCTTAAACTCCAACCAAATTTGCATAAATGACCACTTACAGTAAAAGTCCAGGTTTTGAGTTGTAGATAATGGAAGTAAGCAAGGTATGGTTTTCATCAGGCCTTTGCCCCTCACTCTCCCCCCAGACCTCTCCTGCCGCACCACTCTCTCATTCCTGCAGTGCATTCCACAAACACTAGAAATGCCAAATGGAGGAATTCTTCATCTGGATAAGGGGATTTAGTGAAGTGATCTATTGTAAACAGTCTGAGACTGATTGATTTTCTGAAAGCACTGGGGTGATGACATAATGACCTCTGGCTATATGCCACAAAGTGTGTCAACTACATGATGCCGAAATACATCAGAATGTAAGGTCACAGTGCACTTACAGCTCATACTGTTTAGATGGTTTAGAAGGTCTTCAAAACCCTTACCCTAAATATTAAACTGTTAAATATTACTAAATATTAAAATATTAAACAGTTTAATTTGTCTGCCTCCGTTTATTAATCATGTTTGGGATCAATAAGACTGATATTTTTTTTTTTTTTTTTTTGAAAGAAATTAAAACTTTCGTAAGGATGCATTAAATACAGACATTTATAATTTTACAAGAGATTTCCATTTCAAATAAATGCAGTTCTTTTGAACTTCTTATTCACAATAGAAACCAGGAAAAAAAATGTATCACCATTTCTACAAAAATATTACGCCACACGACTGTTTTCAACATTGATGATGATGATAATAATAATAAATGTTTCTTGAGCACAAATCGGCATATTGGAATGATTTCTGAAGGATCACGTGACACTGAAGACTTGAGTAATGATGCTGAAAATTCAGCTTTGCCATCACAGGAGTAAATTAAATTTTAAAATATACTGAAAGAGAATACAGTTATTTGAAATTCTAATAATAATTCACAAATTATTGTTTTTACTGTATTTTTGATCAAATAAATACAGGCTTGCTTGGTGATCATAAGAGACTTCTTTCATAAAAATGAGTGAAAAAGTCTCCTAAAACACCCAAGCTCCACCTTAGTATGTTGACAGTGTTTTGTACAGACAAGTGCCACTCACATTTCACAATTAAATGCAAAGTCTAAAATTTAGATGTATAAACCATTGAGCATTGAAGCTTAGGTGCAATTAATTTGCCTTGTTATTGGGAAGCACATTTCTTTAACTCTAGCAGTAAACAAACATCATTTATGCCACATATGGAGGTTAGTCATAAAGCCTGAAGAGGAGAGTTGCAGACTGAACGCAGCTGTGGAAAGACATTAGTCACGGAGCTGTATGATTCCTGCTAATGACCCCTGCTGACTGCTCTCATTAGTGCAGGTGGAGGATACTTCATTTTACTGACGTCCTGCTCGCCATGTTGCCTCATTTTTTTTAAGAAAGGACGAAAACCTCTTTCTGTCTGTAAATATTTTGATTTCAATGAATAGTTTCTGTACAGCATTCATTCATGTAGGACCTGTGAATCTGCAAATTTTTGTAGACATTGGAACACGGAGACCTTCAGAGCCGGCACACTCCACTACTTAATATATCCATTGGTAAACGTTTTTATATTATGAGTCTATCTGTCATTGTGACTGCCCCTCTCTGCACAATGGCCATGAACCAGTAAGGCAGCACTCAATGGATTTCTTATTATCACTTGAGCTGCTGTTAAGAGTGGATTGGCTTCGAAAGCAGCCATTAAACGACACAGATGTTTCAGGAATCTGAGCGTCTTCAGTTGTTGGCATCTGGCTCATGGCAGGATGGCATCAGAATGCTGCTACGTCCTATTATCCTCTATTCAGCCTATGAACGTTTCATTATCCATTCACGTATTCATGCAGCTCCTCAGCTACAAACTGGGTGCTCTATTTAGTATGTGCCAGATGCATTGTTTAGGCCGCAGCTTTACGTATCCGTTGACGTTTCATAATGGGTCTCAGAATGGGCTCATCTTTTCCTCTCCTTTGCCTGTGAACAGCCATCATCCAGATGGGTCTTCTTTGAAGCCGGGGGAGCTTGCACATATTGTGACGAGTGAAAAATACCAATCGTTGCTATCGTGGCAACCAATAGACACGCTCGGGGAGGAGGGTGGTCGGGATACTTTCTTTTATTATCTCTCTGGCGACGCTGGCAGTTTTATCTCTTATACGTTAGCAGCAGATTGAGCGCTCTGCCGTTGCTGCCTACGGTCTGTTAATCAGTCAGTTCAAGCAGGGCGGATGAGTTCAGAGGGCCTGGTGGGACTGCTCATAATTAATTATTCCCCACACCAACAAACACACAGCGTGACTGGAACTTTAAAGCCAATTGCGGTGATTACGGAGGCTAATGGTATTAAAAGCCAAATTAAGAGATGAGAGAGTACTGCAGTGTAGCCAATGAGAAAGAAGGGCTCATTTGTGTTTGACCCTCTCCTCCAATCAATCTAATTCATCATTGAAAGCATTAGACAGAGAGAGTGTGAAATTGAAATGGCTGCTAATTGTTTCTTTTGTCAAATAGCTCATTGTCATGCTAATTCTGAAATATTAGCAAAGAGTGAGGGTGGCGTGAACCAAAAGTTAAACGTAAACCATTTCTCACCTACTAATGAGAAGTGAGTTCAATTAAATATTGCAATCGTTATATTTTCTTATTTTTCAGAAAGCAGTAGAGCCTAGTATGTACTTGTTTTCAAATATTATGCACAGCGAAATGAATGTATTATAGCTCTGACTGTATCTTAACTATACCATGTGACCTTAAAATTAACATGAAATAATTGAGCCTATTTATTTTTGAATGCATGTTCCTGAGCTGTTTGTTAATGAATCATGGAAAAATGTTTTCATACACATGTGCAAGCAGCGCAACAGACTTTAGCTGTTGCAGTGTGGTGCGACTCGTCATCTGGTGTAGACACGATGATAGTCTTTATGCAAAATCAAATGACTTGCTCTTTCTTTCAGACTTCTTTTCTGTTGATGGGTAATGGATAATCTTAGCCAATAATTAAATAGTTATTTAGGCATTGTGATAGCAGACTCTAGTGCTGGGATCTCCAACCCTGCTCCTGGAGAGCTATTGTCCTGCAAACTTCAGTTCCAACCCTGCTGCAACACACCTGTCTGTAATTATCAAGTAGTCCTGAACACCTTGATTAGCTGGTTCAGGTGTGTTTGATTGGGGTTGGAGCTGAAATCTGCAGGATGGTAGCTCTCCAGGAGCAGGGTTGGAGACCACTGCTCTAGTGTGTAACGTTGGATAAAAGCACTTTTTTTCTCATTGAGAACGTTTACATGGACAACAATTTTTCGGATATATAAAATACTCTGATTAAGAATCTACCATGTAAACAGATTTTTGATTACCTTAATCTGGCTAAAGTCATACTCGAAGTAAACACAAATCGAATTAAGATATGTGGAGGATTCCTATTTTAGTCGCATTATCGAAGTGCAGTATACTATAATTAGTATACTATATATTATAATGTACGTACACACCTTAATCACGCTATTACCGTCATGTAGGATCTTTCTCTGCATTTTGCGACAGGATACACACATGGCAGTGGTCAACCGTTTGACGGCAATCCAAAGAGCATGGCTTCAACAACGCTGTCATCTGTTTGCATGTATAGTATTACAAATCATTAACTGCACTTGAAGCTTTCGTAAAATTAAAAATATGGCATCATAACGAAGACGAACTATGTTTATACGTGAAATTCTGGAGGGGATGTCAGATGGCATCGCGTGGGGACGTAATGACGTGTGCCATTAATCGATTTATGTACCATAACATGTAAAATGGGAAAATGAAAGGAATACTGTAAAAGCAACTCATGTAAACACCTTAATCATAATATTGTCTTGTTCAGAATAAGGTAAATAATTAGATTACTGATGTCCATGTAAACGTAATCACTGACTACGTTTACATGCTCACGAATAATGCGATTATTTCCAATAATCAGAGTAAGGACTTTAATGGCATTATGATGTTTACATGTCGAGCAAAGCTCTTCACTCCAGTGTACATGCAATTATTCACATACCCCACTGCACAGCACACATGATGGACTCAGAAAGAGTAGGTGTGTTACTGGCCGCTGTTTTAATTTATTTGCGTCTAATGCAAAACACTTTTGTATGGTTGTATTCCATGCTTTTTCGGCGCCATAGAAATGTGATGGCAATTCACCACAGAAATGCATTGCTTTCTTCGGTCACACTTTATATTAGGTGGACTTAACTACTATGTACTTACATCAAAAAATAAGTACAATGTACTTATTGTGGTCATATTGTATTGTAAAACACTTTTGCTGCTATTGAGGTGGGATACGGTTAAGGTTAGGGACATGTTTGGTGGTATGGATAGGTTTAAGTGTGGGTTAAGCTGTGAGGGATGGGTCAACAGTGTAATTATAAATGTAATTACAGAAATTATTTACAGATGTAACTACATATAGGTATTTTTAAAAATATAAGTACAATGTAAAAACATGTATGTACACAATAAGTGCATTGTATCAAATGATAAATTTAAATGTAAGTACATAGTAGTTAAGGCCACCTAATATAAAGTGGGACCCTTTCTTCCCAACCATCGTTTCTAATCTGCATATTACTGCAGGTGCGTGTCGCATCATTCATGTACGTCATGAGCACATGCGCACTTTATACAAGTTGCAACTGTAACTGCTTGTATAAAGTGTGTTATGTTAAACTGATATTTGATCTGTTGATATATCATGAGACTTATTTAAAATTACCATTACAATTATGAAGCTTTTTTTGAAGCACTCCTGATAGCATTATTAAATCTTTTAGATTTGTGTCAAGGAGTCAAATATGTGGTTTTTAAAATCTAGCCTTCTCAGACATGTGCACACAGGATTAATCTATTGACTTTCCTAGTTGGTAATCAAACCGGTGGACAATTTGACTGTTCTAGGATGGATTTAAAGATGCCTCAATCCTGTAACTAGAGCTAGATTTTCCAGATCACGTGATTGACACTCTATCCAGGTGTGTGTTGTCCTCGACCGGGTGTCACATTACCCAAGGCCACCACAGCATGAGGGCTGTCTAACAAGTCAGAGCTGGCTTTCACTAACCAATTCAGAAAGTGTTACTGAGACCTGTTACAAAGACTGTCATTTGACCAATTAGCCCTGTGGCTAGCACACTGCCATTTGGTCAGAAAACAAAGCTGACCTGCTGTCATGTTAATTGAACTATAAAAGCTTGTAGGATTGCAGGGATGAGGTGAGCGAAAGAAATGACCCCTCACAATATTGCATTTGTGCTGTGCTGGTTGCAATTTGTGTAGCGGCTCTGCTTCTACAAGCTGCTCGAGTGTTTTTGCATCGTTTGTCAATGTTTGGAAGTGTCCAAACTTCCAGAGTCATGCCAAGCTGTGTTGATCCAGCATCAGACTCGTGGACTGCTCATCTGTCAGTCTGAAAAGCAAACAGTGAGCTCTTGCACCAGGACAGGCAGGATTTAGTGGAGGGTAGAGCGAGTTTGGCCGGGTATCAGTCGGGCAAAGTTGCATGTTTGGCCTGCTGCGTTTCTGTCTATTTTCGGTGGCTCTGACTCACAGTATCCCATGGTTACCAAACACACAAGAGGCCAATGAGGTTTTGGCTGGCCAATTACCATGGCGGTGATGGAGGGGGGAAAAAATGAAGAGAATATCAAGAGCCAGCAAAAAAATGGACGGGGGAGAGAGGGGGTATCGAGGGCACCGTCAGGATGCCAAACCTAGCTTATTATCATGCAAGGGACTCCGTAATCTCGGCTGCCTTCTCCCTGTCTGTTTATCTGGTCTGAGTCTGACTCGTCTCCTGCAGTTCTGGGCTTTGAGTGCAGTGGTGTCCGCCAGGATTTGGTGCCTACTGCGCCAGACTGCCCAGTGGCCCTGCCAGAACTGCTGCTCTGTTTACAACAGATAGGAAGTGCTCATTAGAGGGCTCATAAGTCATTTATGACTGCAGAGATTTTTATTATCTGGTGAGGGACTCACTGTCAACATATTGACACAATATTCGGTGGTGTATTTGCACCAAGCAGTGGCATATTTGTAACGTAAAACTGCTGAACAAGCTCTCAAATTTGATTCCTTTCTTTTTCTGATTTTAATTCATTTGAATTGTATGTTTGACACTTGTTATTTAAAAGGGAACTCTATTTACATGTCTCGTTCAAGTCAGATTACAAATTATTCTGGTGAAAGGAATGGAATATGACAGGCAAACGATGAAGATGACAGTTCCTGGTTTTGAGAAAGCTTTTTCTTATCGCTCTCTTAAACTGACATCGAGTTTCTCAGTGAGTTTGTAGAATAGCTTTGACATCCTCAATGTAGAGGTTACGCCATATCCCTCAGATATTGTTTTGGAGACAGGGGGGAATATAATGCCATTTAGGCAAATTAAAGGGCGGCCAGGAGACTTGGCATTCAACAGCGGAGACTGTATCCTGTGGGCCGGGGGAGACTGCAAATTCCTCATAGGATTACAGGATTAGGAATCTGAAAGGTGATGCAGTTTCTCACAGATGGGGGAAATAAAAAGGACAAGGCCGGCAGAGGAGCGATCCCTCATTAATGTCTGCTTCCCTTTAATTAAAAACTACTGATTGAATGATATTGGAGAGGATTAGGCTGAGGGATGACTCCTGAAACACACTCGCACACATGCAAGTCTTCCCAAAGCATGCTGGGAAATCTTAGGTGAGGGCTGTACACGGCAGATAAAAGTCTTGACTGCCTGTCTCTTTCAAGAGCTGGTGAGGACTTAAGTGATTCATTACTCTTGGCTGATTAGAGAAGGAACAAAAAAGCGCTTCCAAATAGTGTGAGAGGTTGGCAGGTCACCATTATAAGGTTTGCCAATGGACTGCATAATTGTCTTTGGTCATTTAACCTGTCAAAGGTAGCTCCTGTGGTTCTCAAATTGGTTTTAAGAGCAATAAATTAAAAAGACAACCAAACTACAGTTCTCCTTCTGCCAGATAAATATTTGCTTTTTTAGGGTGTTTTTTCTGCATTTTTGGCACTACTATTCATAAAACACTGGAGAACAGGAAAATTAGCGGGTGATGAGAGAGAAACAGAATTGGGAAATGTTACAAGCCAGATTTGAGCTCCCATTGCCAGGCTCAATAGGTCAGAGCACATGTACTCGCTAACATGTATTAGCACATTAGAACACCTTAGAAACCACTTAGGATTGTCCTGAAAACGACCCACAACACCCTTGCACAGTGGTGGCAAGTTTCACAAGAACAAGTACCTCCAAAAATCTAGTTGTTTTTGTTTACAAGATTTTCAAGATTTTTTAAGTCATTATTTAATCATACCTAAAGTGAATAAAATTTTACATCAAGCAAGAGATGCAGTTGTAAGTTCAATCTGCTTTTTCTCTGTTATATTTTGTTTGGCTCAGTTCATCTCACTTTCACTGTTGTTTGGAGACAGGTCTTTCATCACTCCAGGATGTCATCTTTCAAGGGCACTTACATAAACTCTTCTAAACTCTTTTCCCACATTTGTCTTTCCATGCATTTCTTTGGTTTATGTAAGAAATCCTTTCATTCGCTGTGCTCTGACCCAAACAAACCAGACTCCAGGAGACTAAATTATCTTCTACTGATGTAACCAGATGTGTGAGTGCCAAAGTAGCAACTTATTCTTACAACTTTCTTTAAATCTCTTTAAGCTTTAAACATTTAAAGACACTTTGCATAGTGGTTCTTTGCAGTTCATGGTGGTTCTTTCATTTTATGCAGTGACATAAATAGGTGCAAGTAGTATTTTCTAATGGTGCATTTTGCATTTGGTATTTTTTTTTGTTTCTTTCCTGTTGTGAGCCTGTTGAAAACACTGGGACCCCAGATGTAAACTAATCTGAAACCGCAGCATAGACTGTCTTAGCCTCAGCTGCAGAGCTCTGAAATGGAAGTTGACCTGCTGAAAAACAAAACTGTGGTTAAACTTCATTGCCGCCTGTAGCTGTTGGCTTTGAAAACAGGATGGCTTTACAGAACATATCCTAGTATCAAGTGCTGATCTTGCAATACGTTATTTCTAACAGACTAGACCACAAGTCTCAAAGGCTTGCACAATAGTGCACAGTATTATATGCTTTCAGTAGGTGTGGCCCACAAGCTGAGAACTTGGCAGCAAAACAGTAGTTGTTATCAGTAACAACTTGTAGGTTCCTAGTTATAGTTTTTTTTTTATATGGCGTGTGAATGTTTCTCTGTAAAGTTACCTAGTGTAAGAATATGAAGAGCATGTGAATGCTTATATAATGTTGACATAATGTTGGTCTATTTTCTAAATTCTCTCTTTTGTCTTTCATTTTCAGACCTACGAGAGGCATTATAAACTTGTGGATAAAACTGACAATGTGATGATGGATAACGCGAAACCAAAGCATGAGTCTAAAAGCAGTGACATTCACCACCTTGACTGGACAAAGCCGCTGGATACTGTCGAAGATGCAGCGTCCCAAGAACAACACGGGAAAAAAACAGAATCAAAACGAGAATCAGCATGCACCAACAAGAGCCCTTTGTCAGAGCCCAACACCCCATTCTCAAAATCCCAAGTTAAAAAGGTCACAGACAGTTCATCTGGAAGTCTCTTTGCTTCTGCCATGTCTTCCCCAAGCACTGACTCACTAGCATCATCTCCTGTTGATACAGTTATGAGTCCCCCAGCTGACTCTAGTCTGTTCTCTTTTAGTAAAGACAGAGGTTTGCAGGAAGTCACTGAGCAAGTTTTTGGGAACATCAAACGTAAATATGGAAGAAAAGACCCAATGAAGACCACACATAGTTTAGGCCTTCAGTGGGCCAAAAAGATGGACAGAGATACTGAAAACCAAAATAGTGCTAAGGAGAAACAAGCATACAACACTGATAAAAGGGAATTTGAGACAGAGGCAGAGCCTGAGAAGTCAAGCAATAGACCAGATGATGAGAATAAGACATCAAGCTGTGGCATTCATCATGCAGATGAATCTAGAAGTAAAAAGCGAAGAAACAGAAAAGTAGGTGACGATAACAACTTATCTGATGCACAAACCACACAGCAAGCTGAGAAGACTGATAAAACTGACCAAGGGAGCACAAAACCTAAAATTACAAAGAAAATAGAATTCACTGCACCAAAACAATTTGGTGTAAATTTACAGGAGAATGAGGAAGACAGTGCTGAGACGATGACTGATGATGTTGAGATGCTTCAGAAGAGGCAGAGGAAAACACCAGCTGGGAGACAAAGATCAGTGATTGATGCAGACAAGCAAACAGAGGGTAGGCAATCAAAGGTCAAGGACAGGTGGTCTTATTTAAAGTCTCAGAACTCCTCTCCTCATAAAGACTTGAATCAATCTCTGTCCATTGAAGAGCCACCCTCTGCCTTCCCTATTACCCCATCTAGCCCACTCTACACAAACACAAACAGTTTGACAGTCATTACTCCAGTGAAGAAGAAACGTGGCCGGCCCAAAAAACAGCCGTTACTTACTGTGGAGACAATTCACGAAGGAACTGCAACAAGCCCTGTTAGTCCTATCGCCCAAGATTCGCCCAGCACTTCGAAAAGGAGAAAGAAGCATAATATGTCGAAATTGGTGCAGTTGGCCTTCAACAAATCCCCTCCTGCACAGCAGTTAAAACTCAAGAAATCAGGTCA